>NW_023591416.1:6870684-6970699 GCF_014843425.1 Jatropha curcas | reverse complement strand
CAAGAGTTGTATAGGACTAGCCTTGATCACTTAGAGTTTATTAATCCGTATATAGAAATCATTGGCAGAGAGAAACTTTATTTTAGGAGGTATAAAATCTTAGACTTTACATTGTTCTTTAGAGAAGATGGATAGTCGACCTTGAAGAACATCGTCAAATACACCATCCAATGCGAACTCGCCAATTTAGAGAATTTTGCTAATTAAAACCTTAAATTATTTCCTAACTCCTTGATAAGTACAAATTTCACCTAGTATTCAACACTTCCAATGAACTCAGTCAACTTATAGTATGAGATGTAGCAACTCTTCTATACCTAGTTCTTTAAAGCTAAGCCGAAGTTCTATATGGTAGAATTGTCAAGAGACGGTTGATTCATTCATAGTAAGTTTTAAGAAGCTATGGGACAAGTGTAAGGTGTTCTTATCTAATCATAAATTTTTCAAGATGGTTCTTATATGTGCCCAAACTTGGGAGTAACAATAAAGACAGTTTCTCAAAAAAAGAACTCAAGCTCGAAGGCTGAATTCGTTTTTGATGTTTTTAAGGCTCAGGAGATCTTTGATTTTTTGCTAAAGGAAAAGTTGTTAACTCTTCAACTAGTCATACTATTGAAAAAGGAAGAAATAAAGGGCAAATAATACTGTAAGTATCATAACTCCTATGAGCATACAATTAATAGCCGTTGAAGTTTCAAGAATGCTATGGAAGATCTTATTAATAAGGAATCTTTAAATTTCTTAACAAAGAGAAAATGATGATAGATGAAGATTCTTTCTAGTTTAGAGCTTCAATCAATGTTGATCTTAGAAGTATCATCAATCAGTTAAAGAAGTTATAGGTTCATACCAAGTTCTCGAAGATAAGCAAAGAGTTGTAACAATACTGGTAGTAGAAGTTTCTAAGAAGAGTTGGTTCCTGTATTAACTGTTTTGTTGCAAAGGTGGGAGTTACCAAATCTGAGCCAAAATTTCAATAGAAGCAACAAAGATTTGTTGTTTCACCACCTATCAAGCCTAGCAAGAAGTGGATGGTGGTGCAACATCTGAATTTTTCTCAGCACTTGACTTGGTTGCAAAGGAAATAAAAACTTAGAGAAACAATAAAAGGCAATTTTAGCAATGGAGTTTAGAATAATAAGTTTAGATAAAAAGCTATAAATGATGACATAGATTACCAAGGAAACTGTAACATCCTCTTGAGTTGAGTCGGGTTGAACCAAACCTGGTTGGGGTAGAATGGATGATAAGTGGACTTATTTGCATGGAAAGTTTAGGACAAAGGGAAAATCAAACATAAAAAGCTTAGACGATATAGGGAATCGGGATAAAAGGCTTTTTTTAGCATGAGTTCTAGAATAATAAGTTTTTAGATAAAAAGCTATAAATGAATGACAGAATAGAATTTCCAAGGAAATCTCTTGTAACATCCTCTGTTAGAGGTTGAGTACGGATGTCTGAACCAAGCAAAAACACTTGTCGGGGTAAGAATGGATGAATAGAGTTGGACTTAAATTTTGCATGGAAAGGTTTAGGATTGTTGCCTCCAGAACATATAGTTGGGTAAGTTAAGCTTGTAGCCGTTTGGTATACTTGAGTGTACCATCTTAGATGAGTGTGTTACACAGCAATCACTCTTCTAGAGATCTTACCCCGTCTCCCTATCTTTATCATTTTCACTTTCCTATTTTCACGTTTTTCATTTTCTTCTTACGTTTCCCTTCCATTTCCTTGCACTTCTCATGCACGTTACGCAGTAAGTCCACGCCAAGTAAGTAGAATTCCTTGAAGTTATATGTTACTCACTCTTTAATTGAGTTATATTGGAGATGAGTTATGAGAGTTCTTGTGTATAGGAGAAGAAAGTTCAAAAGTAGCAGAAAAGAGAAGCTAAAACAGAGTCCCAGCTTTTTGAAAATAAGGTTTGATATCTCTTGTTATTTCCCATGTTCTTTGCATGAAAAATTGTATTTGCATGTAAATTGTGTGGTGTGTTGCTAGTGAGATGATATGGTGCTTGTTGTTGAGTGAGAAGATTGGATATGTTGTGAAAACAGGGGATGGAATGACTTTATGAAACAGAGCTTTGCTGGAAATTTCACCAGCAACTTCATCTTGATTTTGACCCCAGAAAATGATGGAATTAGGAATTGTCATAGAAGAGTTATTTGTTTCTCTATGTGTTAGCTTTACATGGGCTTTTGAATCATTCAATTTGAAGTTGTATATTGAGAGTTATGGCCAAAAGAATACAGACTGCACAGAATCACGTCGCGCGCTCGCGCATGCTGGAAAGCACGTCGCGCTCGCAACTTCCCATTGCGCGCTCGCGACTTATGCTGTGACACTCTTTTGCCTTTCATTTGCCATGTAATTACATTCCTTTGCTCAACATGCATGCATCCAATCATTTTTCAACAAAAATACAACCTAAGAACATGGATTAAAACAACATACAAGCATTTATATGGAATGCACACAAGCGCGCTCAGCGACTTCCTCGCGCTCGCGACTTGTGCTGCGCGGATCGCGACTTCAGCCAGAAATAAATCACACTGACTCTTAGGATTGCATGACAGGTCGCGCTTGCGACTTTCACATAGCGGTCGCGACTTTTGTGTGTGACATCTTTTTGCCTCTTCATTTGCTATGTATACACATTCTTTGCTCAACATCATGCATCAATCATTTTACAACAAAAATACAAACATAAAGAATGGATTAAAACAACATGTAAGATTTATATGGTGTGAAATCAAATCACTATGATGAATATGACGTTGTTGGAAACCATTTGTATGTGCTATTGTGTTAACATGTGTGACCATGCTAATCTTAAGCCCATTTGAGGTTAGGTTAGAAAACCATGTAGATAAGGCTATGTCCGCGACATAGAATAGCAGAAGTCCTGGCGCCCCTACAGTTTGGAAACTCCGGGCTACAGGCTGTTTTGAGTGGATATCGATTATAACCGTGCGGTGCGAATCCGGTTAGGGGCACAAAGACAGGTAGGATGTGGCGATAGGCGAATTGCGGGAGATACAGTTTTCAACCAGTTCATACAGTTTATCTTATCACTTCGTTTTAATATAACCTTATGGAGGCCATTCGATACTCTTGAACATACATTTCATGAATTATACAGATTATAAACATAAACAAAGATAATCAAGATATCATGAAGTAATCATACTGTGGTGAGCTTTATATGTGCCATATAATGTTTGTGCTTACATAATGCTTTTTGCTTATATGTGTGCTTATTGTTGTTTTATGTTGAGATATCCACTGAGCTTTATTTGCTCAGCTAGTTACCTGTTTAAATCGCAGGTTTTGAGACTAGTTCGTAGAGGGTCCGTTTACAACTGCTGCCATTCATCTGTAGAAGACTCGGTCTTCAGGGTAGAAACTCATTTTGTTATTCTTTTATGGCATGTACGAGGCACACAGTTGGGCCCAATCCATTTTGTAACTAGTATCATGTCTTGTAAATATTCAGTACATTATTACTATAAGCAATCTCAGCATGATATTAGATTTTATTATATTCTCAATATACTATGTTTTCAGGCATGTCGAGACCATACAGTCAACCAGTTTGTAACGGCAGTCAACCAGTTTGTAGCATCTCGACTCGGTGCATTCGGGTTTACGGGTGGACCGGGAAGGGGTGTTACAGAAACTCTGCGAAAAGGAGGTTCTAGCGTGTAACTTTTCAGTTGCAGGAGTACCTTTGCCTTTTGGTTATGCAGACACATGAATGACTTGTCATGAAAATTCTAAAATTTCGCCAAGCAAGACACGTATACCTCGGGAAGAACAAACTTGTCAAGAGCTAGAGGTATGCAGTAGAGTCAATATTCAATGTACCTAGCTTGGGGAACCAAAATGAGTGGTATTTGACAAGCCTACAGAAAGCATGACCGAACATATCAGACCATTATATAATACTGCACACATTAATGGAAAGCTGACTTTGAGAGTTCTTATGGACAATGTATTGATGTTGAACATAATGTTATTAAAAAATCTCTTAATTCTCGAGAAGCTAAAGGAAGATCTATAGCCACCATCATTTTGGTATTAAAATTTTCCTATGATATGTCATAAGAATATTGCTAGTGGAGATCGCTATTGGTAGCAGGATATATTTGTGGACTTTCTTTATTATTAAGTCCATTACTAGCTACAATATGTTACTAGGAAGAGACTGGATTCTTGCAAACTAGTCTATGTTGTCCTCTTTGCATAAGTTCCCGTGATTCTAAAAAATTGATAATATGAAAGTCATTTGGGTAGATCTTAAAATTTCTAAGCTAACTACAACACCCAAGAAGCATAATTATATGATGTGTTCACTCTGATTTATTTTATTAAAGTTGAAAACAAAGGACATGAGGAGGGATTTAGAAGAATTTATAGATAGTTTCTCTTATAAGGAAGGTGGTGCCACAAAATAGTTAGAATGCGTAATTATTAAAGTTTTAGAGGACCTTAACTCATCTTTTAATAGCTAATCATCTGTGAATACATCTAAAGTTGGTTCAATACCATCGTTGGCCATTGTGCCTTATAAAAGCGAAGGTGAGAGCCTGATGTCCCAGAGCTCCATGATTAAGAAACCATACATTAATAAGGAGGTGGTGGCAGTTGCAGCTACTATCTTTAAAGTTTTTCTGTAGTAACTGTTTGATAAGTTAGTGATCACCACTACATATTCACAACAAATTCACACTTAAATTGGATGATACTCGCAAAAAATATGAGGCTATTATAATATCAAAAGAAAAAACCAAGGTAAAGGAAGCAAAAAATCGAAAATTTTAAAATAATCAAATGGTTATAAATTGAAATTTAAAACAATCCTAAACATTCTAAACCAATTTATTGTTTTGAGAAAAGTGAATTTAGAACTTTAAACATATCATAATAAAAGTAATTAAGAGATTAAAATCCAACAACTGCTTTTATGGAGAATCAAGAGTAAAAACATTCTAGGGTTTTGTATTTCACTTCTTAGTTTTTATGTTAGTTTACGTATACCAATATATGAGAATTGTCATTATATAATTAGTTTAATCCCAAAACATTAATTAAATAGAAGCGGTTATCTTGCAAACTAGCAAATCAATTTATCAAGAATATAATCAAACCAATACCTTCTTTATTAGGTTATCTAGTTGCCACATTCATAACCTAATCTCTATTATTAAATCATGTATTATTCTTCATTTCGGTCAGTTCCTCAACTAATATTATATTCAAAGTTGGACATGAACATCATTAATACAATGAATTTAAGGATTTAATTAAAAGAGAAAGCAATATAAATTCAACCAATAAATCAACTAAAGAAGATTCATACACCCCTAGAATAAAGAAATTAGTTTATAGAAAAAGAATTAAATAGAGCAACTTATATGATATTGTAAAACATTATTGATCCCAATTGTTTACATAAAATAACAAAGTAAATGAATTGAAATAAATCTCAAATAGTACCTCAAAACTTCCTTGATCCAAAGGCAAAGGAAACTAACCGTTCTTACAAAACTCAGCAAAAAAATGAATAAAAGGGACCGCTTCTTTCAATTGGCTCTAATTTGCATTTTTGTGATATTTCCTCTTGATGTTTTTCTCTTTGTAATGAAGAATGAAGTCTAAGTTTACCCCCTTGTGATATCTTGTTCTCCCTCCTTATAACTCTCCTTTCTAACAACTCTATTTAAAATTTGAAAAGCAAACGTGTTTCACAATCTTCTTTAATTGAAAATATTTTAAAATTTTAGAGAACACGGGTGTTCTTCACACTGATGTTTCAACTTGATGATGAGATAAGAAAAATGAAACTTTGGTCTTAACACGACACGTCTGATAACACGTATATGTTAACCCAATGACTTGATGTTGTGATCTTAACACGACCTTCAGTATAGACCTATCATAGGTCATGTAACCCAATGGAAGTTGTGCTCAAATTCAACACAACCGTGTTGCTCTCTTTGGTAAATCATATTGAGGTCAGAATTGCTTCAATAACAAGTGTTTTCGCATCTATTTGAGAAACACAACACTTAATAACTTTTTAGCACACATTAGTTAGATTCCACTATACTTGACTCAAAACCACAAAATATAAATAAATAAACAAAAATAACTAACATAAACAAAATTAAGAACTAAAATACTTAAAATAAACTTTAAAAAAATACTATAGCAATAAGGTCACAACAATTCCTCTACACTTAAACGCTTTTTTATCCTTAAGTAAAACAAAAATGAAATAAGAAATAAAAACTAAAACATATACTTTATTTGGCTTCCTAAAAGTACAATGTACATGCAATCTTAATATATAACTCATTGTCAAAGAAGTAAATTATTAGATCCATGCATTCCAAATCAAAATTTCAAATTCACAACTTACTAAGTTATTCAAATTGAAATAACTTTACACACCTATATAGTCTAGTCTCACCAACTCACAATTATACTGAAGTCTTTACAAAGTTGATGATTTAATGCACATATCGCTCACTATTCAAGTACAACATCCATAAGCTTGCTTGTTATATAACCTGCACCAATTTAATTAGACACAACTAGGTCTAAAGGTCTTTTATTTGATTATAAAGGGGTTAAAGTGAAGGTTTGCTGCAAAGGAAAATTTAGCATAATCCTAATATGAAAGTCTTTAAGTTCTTAGGAAAAACTTTTAACTTCTAAGCTTATTCATATAAGTTTTCCCCATTTATTCCTTCTTTTTTTTCTAGCATTTTTTCTTTTTTTTTTTATTAAACTTTATAAAGCTCATATTATAAGTATCCACAAAATTTGACACTTATTTTCGAAAATCTCCCTAAAACAACTTTTAACAACTTCCTTACTCTTCTTACTTCTTAGGAGGGTAGCAAAATAGAAAAAAATAAATAAATAAAGTTTAGGTTATTTGTAAGATGATAAAAAAAAGATTAGTTTATTTAATCTCACAAGAGATTTCTATGGGTTAGCTTATACAAGGTAGGCTCTCTTTAAGCTAAATGGTTAATCCTAGATGTCTTTCTCATTCCTAGACATGTAGCTAAAGTCATGTGATCTTAGCAAGCCTCTACGAGCAAGTTCTAGTGTCCTACAACTATCATATGAACTCATTCTCAAAATATTCAAAGTATATATTTTTAATTTCTCATTTAAAGTGTACAACTACAATTAAAGGTGTTCGTGCTATTTTAACATAAAAATCAAAGTAAATAAAGTATAAAAACTTATTATGAAACGAAAATTCAATTTACTTTTTAAAATGGATTGTTCTCATTTTGTAAATTGCTTTCAGATCAAGGTCTCTTTACAAAATAACAATTTTTTTTTTTTTTTTTGCATATGTAGACATATTTGTATCAAATTCTTAGAGTGTCAAAATATTGCCTTTAGCATAAGAAAATCATATATAATCTAAATAATTATTATTTGTCATATGCATTAGGTTTTGCCAAATTTAAATTTACATATTCTGATAATATACTCTTCCCTAACTCTTATTAATGTTTTGGACCAGCATGTGATATTAGAGCTCAAATCTAATGCTTTGTGAAAGGCTGACCAAATTGTAGGTGAAAATCCTTTACCTTTACCTCATTCTCATTATATTTTCAAATACTAATTTATATCCGTAAAGCCAAGTACATGATTGACTATCAGATTGCAGCTTGCATTTTCACCATTACAGTGGGCATGCTTGCTGCCTGCTTCGGAACATATTCATCAGTTGCAAAATTGGCTAACAATGTGATGGAAGGAAAATAAAAATCTTGATCTACTTGTGCTAAAAGCTAAATATATTCGATTATAAACAATTCCTGCCAATGACCTTGGATTTTTTTTATTTGTGTTATTCAATATGACTAATCTAAGAATATAGCGTTCTGTCAATCGGGAAAGGTTTTTAGTGACAAGAGTTGAAGATATCAGAAGTGAGAGGTCCTTCAATAATGAATGACAAGATGATTTTACTTAATTGAATTCTTTCGTAGACTTTTTTTTTAGGAAATTAGAAAAAAAAAAGTATTAGAAACAACTCTTCTTTATATACAAAATTATAAAAACCTACTTGGTAGACCTATGAGGTTACTCACAAAAAACTTAATTGTTTTATTTCTAATCAAAAATTTTTAGTAGTGTTGTTCAATAAGACTAAATCTAAGAATATGCATTTACTTGGTAGACCTATGAGGTTACTTACAGAAAACTCATATTTTTTTGTTTCTATTCAAAAATTTTGATTTGTTTACCTTCTCCTCTTAGATTCGGAATTTAATTTTTCTTTTTATCTACCTTTTGGATTGGGAATTTTATTTTATTTTATATTTTGCAATTTTGAATTGAATTCATTTATTGCATAATTTTTATTTTGGATGGTGTTTTATTAGCTTTTAATTTCATTTGAATTTTAATTGTGTTGAATAATACAATAACCGTTCTTCACTATCTCCAACGACTCAGACTATTTTTGGTGACTTCAGTCTGCAATATATATTGAAAACAATTTCTGCATGGAGACTCAATCCGTGATATAAATTGAATATTTTGCAATTTCTGCATCTGAAACAAATGATGTATATATAAAATTTCGTTGTAAGATACTTTGAGATAGTTTCAACTTGATATGCATGTACAATAGGTTCTCGGTAAGTGTTCTGAATCTATATGGTTTAGTAGTTGAAGAACCTTCATCAAAGTTTTAGAGTTCATATCTCAATAGATGATTGACTAATATGTAGACTCAGTTCATGTAAAAAATTTACAAATTGAAGAGAGCTGAGCCTATATATAATTAAAATTACCACTTAAATATTGTTGAAAGTAAATAGAAATATTAGATAATTGCAATCTGGATGCTGCTGGTTTTATTTGTTCAAATTATCTATTTTTCACCCTTTCTTCAATCTTTGCTTTAATCTTAAAGCATTATCCTCTACCTGCAAATGGTGATTTTATTATTTATTAGAGTAGCATTACAATGACGTATTTTTTCTATATGAAGTTGGTTTGTTTTATAAATGACATGTTTAATTTGATATTTATTTTGACTTGTAGATTGATGTCGGTAATGATATACAAAAGATAAAAGGGAAATTCTCTTTACACTTTAACTTCTATTTTTGCATATTTTTCTTGGGAGAAAATTAAAAGCATCTAATAGATTCTATCTACTTTTTTCGATGTATCATCTTATGGTGACCAATATTACACTTACGATTAATGAAATTATGAAAAGAGTTCACTACTCATACTTTTATTTATTTATTTTATTTTATTTTTTATTTTTTTTTTGTATTGGGTATGGAGAATGAGGATTCGAACTTGAATCAATTGTAAGATCATTACACATATCATAAAATATTTCTAATTATTTTTATTTCCTTGCGCACGAAGCGCGATATTACAGCTTGTTAAGTATAAGGTTATTAGAATTCAACTCTACAAAATTAGAATTTTTAAGTCCTCATATACATGTTTAACACATCTTCATGTTTACCTTAATTTGGAATATTAAGATTATCATCATCAAGTGAATCATCTAAATGAGTGCTAGTATTTCATTGATAAGACTCATCGTCATATGTCCATTGAGTATAATTCTCAACAAACCCATAAAAAAATAACCCTTGCTTCACCTCTATTAATTTTTTAAAGTAATAATTTATACACTTTTTACATGAACATCAAATCCTGCCATTAGTATCAACATGATCTTTTGTAAGATCTAAGAAATGGTTCTCTCTTCCTTACATTTTTTTTTTCTCCGACACTGAATTTGTTTCTTTAATTGACATATTAGCTTGAACTAAAGAATTAGAATGAAGAACCATATAAAATAAACTTTTCCGTTAATCTTTGGCCGAATGCATAATTTAACTCTTTAATTTTGAGAAAAGAAAAATATTGTGGTACTCTAACTTTTAAATCAACGTTGTGGTACCTTGAACTTCCCTTCTTATAATAATCTCACACTTCCATATAATAAAAATAACAATTTTAAGTTTTTTTAGTTTTTATATGCAAAATATTGATTTTATATTTGTTTAATACAACTTTTGAAATAATATTTTTTAACTATTCAATAAGTATTTAATCAATCTAATTTTACAAATTGAGGTATTCAATGGATCAAATAAAATATCCAATATTATAAGTTGAAGTGTTTAACTGGTCAAATTAAAAGTTCAAACTACAGGGATGAATTGTAGAACCTAAAAAACAGGTATTGAGCCCTTGCTTTTTTGGTTTTATACGAAGTACATAGTTATAGAATCTTACGGCAAAAACGGGAGCCTTCTACAAAATATCAGATAACAAAAGTTAAAAGTGACAGTAGAAAATATCACAGCAACGGAAAACACAGCAGTAGTTTCTTGGTGCCAAAAATCTTAGTATAAAACGTTTCTAATAAAATCTCAACCACCTAACACTGCAGGCTCAGCATTATTTCTGTAAATAGTTTTACAGAAGGCACTACTTTTGTCGTACCCTTTCCACCGTATGCACTTCCTGGGAATTAATCAAAATGCAATAATGGGTAGAGAAAGTTCTTTTCTATTAAATGCCATCAAGAAACTTACAAGGTATGAACTTAAAACACAACCAGAACTTTCATGAATCTTTCACTCATTGCTCATAAAATGTGACTCTAGTTACACCAAAGCAATATTGACTTGCTGGGAGCAATAGGATTCAAATGTCCTACCTTTATTAGCAAAAGGTTATATTTGTATACTACATAGGAAATCCTTCAAGTTTCTTGAGCTTTAAGCAGAATCTTCGTTCTTCCTCCTTGTTCCACTTCCTCCGCATAAATCTGGTCTGTAGCCAGCCTCTAGGATCTTCTCTACCTCCTCAAATTGTAGGCCTTTTGTTTCGGGTACAAACCAGAAAATGCATGCAAGTCCAATGCAAGAAATCCCAGCAAATAGCAAAAATGTGCCCCCAGCGCCAAGATGCTCGGTTAGAGTTAAATAAGTTTCGCTCACTAAAAGATTTGAACTCCAGTTTGTCACTGCAGCTATCCCTCCACAAATGCCTCTATACCGTAATGGGTATATTTCGGAGTTGACTATCCATGGTACAGTACCCATTCCAGGTGCATACGAAATTATATAGAGTGCAAGAAGTACAATAGCAAGAAATCCAAACTTACTGGGGCAACCTTTCTCGAAAAACACACGATGTTCTGCTCCACATGCACTTTTCATGGCCTTGGTTGAATCCACGCAGGCTCCAGGATGGTACTGATAGCAGAAAAACTTGAGTCAGTCAAAATCAAAAAGTGCATTGGTTGCTAGTTCTCAAATTTTTAGATTATTTTGACCAAACAATGCGATTATACAACTATACTTACTTCACTGGCTTTATTTGAACAGAAAGCACAATCTACTTTCAAACAAGACATGCAGTTCCATTTTGATGCATCAGTTGCTTTCAAATATGTTGGACAAGTAGAGTTTGCACCAAAATGTGCAGTGTCAATTGAACTGATCTTAGGAGCATGCGCAGAAGCTTCCATAAACACAATAGACAAGGCCACAAGGAAAGTTATGACCCCAACCATAGAAACGAGCATTAGCCTTCTCCTTCCGTATCTGTCAATAAAAGCCATACTGATAACAGTGCCCAAAGCATTGAGGCCAGAAGTAATCAGAGAGAGTGCCAATGCCACTGAGTTTGAAGCAAATCCGGCAAACTGGACTATTGTTGGGGAATAGTACATGACTGTGTTTATACCCACAAACTGCTGAGCAACTTGAACTGTAATGCCTGCATAGAGTCCCCTGCGGACTACGGTGTTTGAAAATGCACTTTTTAGTTTAGCCATTAGGCTATCCCCTATAGCTGCTTCATCTGCCTTTTCTGCTTGAACAGATGCAGCCAAGGCCTTCATCTCAATTTCAACTTCATCAGCAGAATATGTTCTCTCCAAGATTGCCCTCGCTTCCTTCTCCTTGTTCTGATGAAAGAGGAAAATTAATTATTATCTTGCATGAAAAAACTGATTGAACTGATATAACTATTATTATCAAGCTAATAGTTAGAACTATCATTCAAGACCATATTAGCAGTGACACAGAACAATCTCCTATACGAAAAGCACATTATACTGTATTTTCCTTGCCCTAAATAAAGAGATGCAATGATATAAAGGGAAAAATATTGTTGAAAGACTAATTTAGAACCTGTCTATAGAGCCATCTAGGGGACTCAGGAAGTGATAGCATCAGCACGAACTGAATAAGTGCCGGCACGCTAGCTACCCCAAGCATCCAGCGCCAAGTGCCATTAGCCTGCCCATTTTGCAATATATTAGTACAATTTAGAAGTTCATAATTTCAAAGAAACAAGTAGATTTCATTTTCATTACCCTGGTGAAGGCAAGATTGATCAGGTAAGATAAAAATTGGCCCGAAGTAATTAGCAAACCATTTGTGCTAACAAGAGCCCCTCGAATTCTTGCTGGTGAGGCCTCTGAAATGTAAAGAGGAGATGTCATTGATGCCATTCCAACTCCCAAGCCAACAAGAAGTCTTCCCACAATTATAACCCAGGGAGCAGGAGCGATAGCCATGATTATAGCACCAACAAAAAATACAACATCTGCACATAAAATAGATAACTTTCTTCCAAACTTATCATTAATAAATCCACCACAAGCAGCTCCAACAATAGCTCCGGCAACAGCCATACTCACAATGGTCTCCTGCTCATTAAGAAATGAAATATTTAAAATATTTGCTCCTCTTTTCTGAAAATTCAGTATAAAATGTAGTTATGGTAGCAAACCTGTAGCCATGTTTTCTGGTTTACAGATTCGAAATCCTCACGGATGTATAGCAAAGCACCGGAAATAACTCCTAAATCCAAATCAATAAACAAAGTTAGCTTCATAAAACACAAAACAATTAGATTATTATTAATAAACATATTTAAGAGACGAGAGGATTGGCTATCAAACAGTTAACCTGTATCATAACCGAACAGAAACCCTCCAATACCAGCTGATAGTGCAAGCCTCATAATATATGGAGTTTTCCAGGCCATCCGCCAGCACTCTGTAAACTCCGTCTTGTCTGCTTTTGCAATACCCCCTTCCACCATTTTTTCCGGCTGTCAGAGATGCTAATTGCAGAAAATAAAATTGAGCAGAGGAACTCCTGGTGAATTCAAGAACAATCTGCAGGGAAACATTCAGAAACAGAGTCATCAATTATGTATTCAAAAACATAAAGAATAAAATATATATCAAACCAAAAAATTTAAAAGCTTTTCTTTTTTTCAAGAATGAAGCAGACAGCCATTTTTAACTGGCACAAGAATGAACCATAAAGATGTAGAACCAAAAATTAAAAAAAAAAAAAAAATCAATAGATTTGTCCTAATAGGAAAAGGTAAAACAAAAATTATATGACAGTGAAATTCCCTTGACTAATACTCCATTAACACCAAAATCCCATAAACAATTCCATAAAGATACCAAGATGATTAATTAATCTAGAGCTTCAGATTGATCAAACACTAGATGCTGAAAGCAAAAAAAGGATTGATCTCTTTCTTTTGAATTTTTCTTTCACATATTTGCTTGCCAAACAGCAGCATTTGCAATGACAGTGATTACTCAAACTAATCACAAGACAAGGACAACAGCCATAAAAATATAATCAAGGCAAGCCATATTATAAATTTTATAATCTAAAAATAGCAATAATAAAAATATAAAAGGCAATTATTCTTCATCCCAAAAACTGGGATGCCACGAAGAACTAAGAAATGGTTACATTTGGTAGCTTAAATAATTTTTAAACAAAGAAGGCTCAAAAAGAGAAAGAAAAGAGGAGAAAGAAGGCAATGTCTACACAAACTTTTCATGTCTTTAAAAGAAAAATAAAGAAAAGTTTCTACCTTTACAGATGATCTGTGGACCAGCTAATTCTTCTGAACATGCATCTAAAGTTCTTGCCTTTCTCTTAAATGGGGAATGGAAATGCAGCGTTCAAGAATCATTCTAGTCCTAAACTACATATTTGTAGACTGGAAGATAAAATCTTAATTAAATTTCCATTTAAGGATTTTATTTTTTTTATTAATTAGTTTTAGAGTTCCAGGTGAAAATTAAACATTGGCAAGTGAAAAAAGTTGATGAAACCAAAATCTAGGGGGAAAAAACAAAATCCTTAATTGGATGTTTGGATATGTTTGTGCAAGACTGCAAGAGTTTTGTCCCAACTAGTTTTCTTTTTATTTTTTATTTTGTTCAAGGAAATCCTTTGGGAAAATATTAAAAATATTTAAAACATAGAAAGTCAGTAATATTTATTAAATTGCAATAATTTTTCTGATTCCTCAATTAATGCTTATTCACGGGATCTGTAGAGTCGATATGTTTACCATTTACATGCATATTGTCAATTATATTAATATTAATTCACATTGTGGATAATAAGAAAAATATATTACCTCAATCTTTTTTTTAAATCCAATTTCTAAATATGTGGACCTCATCTATATTTTTCTCTATATATGGTAAAGTATTTTAAAAATAAAATAATTTTAAAAAATAAAGATGACGTTAATGCTTTTAATTACTTTATTTTTCTAAAAAAATTATTGGTATCCAAAAATAATAATTTGACTTTTCTAACCTTTCTTTCTTGAAACTCTACTTCCTTAATTGCAATTGAGGATGAAATTGAAATAAAAATGTATTCTTTTCATTTCTTAAGATGTTATGTAAGTCAAAATGTATTTACATACTAAAATATAATTATTTTTTCACATAGTTTTATTGTCTTGCAACCACGAAATTTTTTCACATTGTAAAATAATTTTTTAGAACTGACTAATCAGTTTTTTAATTTAATTATATTATTATAAGTATGAATTCTAACTTTGATATTTTAGTTTGCCCTATAGTATCTTATTATTGAATAAATTATAATTATAATAATATTAATCATTGACTAATCAGTTTTTCCAACTTTACTTTCTGTTGCAATTTTGGAAAAATAAAAATAAATTAAAAAAGCAATGCAATTTGTCTAAATACTTTTTGGTACTGAATTGTTAATTATATGTATTTCTCTAAGGCTATAACCTGTACAATTATTTATATAATGCATTTAAAAAAATTATAACCAAATAAATAACACAACTTCATATGATAATATAAGAATTAATATAAATAATATTTTTAAATTTTTAAATAAATAGCATCATATTCAATCGTTACAATTAGTTAATTTTAGCATTAAATTATTGATACAGATAATGTTATCCAAAAGTGAGAAAAGTTTTTGTTAGGGAGACTACCTTTTTCTAGATTATCTTCTAGCTCTTTAATTTACCAACAAAAAAATAAAATAAAATTTATTTTAATGATGCATTATTTATTTTACAGATTACACATTTCTTAAAATATTGATAATATGCTGAAATAATGCGATATTATTTATTTTTCATGATCTTTTTCTATAATTACCTTTTTTTTTAATATAAAAGAATAAAATATATTTCTTTCCAAATGTGATAGTCATATTTATCAATGTTAAACCTAAAATAATATTGAAATACTAAGATTTTCCTAAATAGGACAGAATATATCATATATGGATAGAATTTCAGCAATGGATACATTTAATTTTCTATGGATTTTGGCAAATACAGAGTTAATTCCTTATCCGTACTCTATCTCTGTCACGACCCATTTCCATGGACCGGACCGGCACTAGGACCTGGGTGGGCTTAAGGCCCCCGAAGCCCGTAGTAAGCCTAACTCATTTAAGTTCCACATTGGATTTTGGCAAATCAGAGTAATTCCTTATCCGTACTCTATCTCTGTCACGAACCCATTTCCATGGACCGGACCGCGGCACTAGGGACCTGCGGGTTGGGCTTAAGGCCCCCGAAGCCCGTGTAAGGCCTAACTCATTTAGTTCCACATTCTATTCCATAATTTATGGATAAGGCCCATTAATCTTATTATACATATTGCATCCAAAATACAGTTCATATATTAAATCTGGACTTTATTATGCACTCTACAACCCAACTGAATACAATTGCGGGAACTCTACCTTTACAATTTACATATTTTATTTCTGTCATTAACAGTTTCTTCTATAATACGTATTTCAACTCCATAGGGCTCCTTTCTTCTATTCCTGAAAAAAAATAGTAGGCAGGGGTGAGCGCCAAAACTCAATGAGTAGGGTTAGAATACCCTTCACCCCACACCATATCACACAGATGCTAAAAATATTTCTGATTGGACACCATTTAATTATATTTGATCATGCAAATTTGTCACACAAATGGGCAATACAACAGCAATCACAGTATTATCAACCATTCATTATAATCACATCACGTGGAAATTAGTTCAGTGGCACCACCTGAACCCCCAACGAGCCGTTCCTCACACATGGGCTCGCCCTCTCATACATGTGCACCAGGAGCCGATCCCCGCATTACGGCCAACTGGCTAATCCTCACTGACCAGTCCTCTCATTGTTTTTTTTTTCATTCTCTTCTTTTCTTTTCACATACAAACAGGACGGGGCAAACCCCGGTCTGGTCCTCATCCAATCTAGATCTCAAAGTGCTCAAACAGGAGGGCCACCCTGCGAGGCTACAATCAAATCTTAGGATTATCAGAGTGCGCAACAACCAAGAAGCCATCCTGTGGTTACCTTACAATCCATATTCATCAGGTGCACACGGGGGCGCCGATCTCCCATTTTCCCGGCCGACGGTCAAATATTCATATCATTCATATTTTGGATCCATTAATCACATGGACCGTCCTCACAAAACCCATGTGTGGTCCACTTCATCCCAATTCCACACAAACGGCATAGTATGTTCAAGCACAAGTAATCAAACAATTTTTAATATCAACAAATGTGCATCATAATATTGGCCAACTCAATAAATTAAGCATTGATAACATTTAGCCGTGAATGCATGAATGCAGGCTGGATGGTACTTAGTTATCAACACTACTCACAGGTTCTTTATTGTCCTTTTACAAGGGACTGCCTTTTTTAGCCACATGCCTTCCGCTTTTGTCTCGCATTTTGTATTTTATAGTATTTTATAAACCTTTAAAATAAACAAGAAAATTCTAAATAAGAATTTTAATTCAAAAACTTATATTTCACATTCGTTTATTTATTTTGGCTACCAGTCATTTAATTCACTTGTTATATAGCATATATATTTAGGTTCTCTCATTTATATAAATAACTATTCTAATTTATAACCTTTAGATAAAATCTCTAATTATTCGGTGAGAAATATTGTATAATGATAATTCTAATATTGTATAATATTTCTTAATACTTCAAATTTTTGTCGTCACTACTTCTTAAGAATATAACTAATTTAATTCTTCATTAAGTTCCTCTTATAAACTTGGACTATCCAAATTTTTCAAATTTTCACAAATCCACAAACACACAGTTCCATCCATCGGGGCAACTTTCATAATCACTAATCCCGTGCCGTCAAACCGTCATTTATGTCGGTCACTTTAATTCACCTATCCATTATAATTAATTGTTCTGATAACTATTTATTGTTAATAAAATCCTAAAATTTTATTTATTAGCTAGGAATATATATATATAATTATATATTTTTTTTTTTACCCAACCTTATTAGTTATTATTAATAATTATAACTAATATTCATGAACTACATTTGATAATATTCAATTTAATCCACTTAAATACTCCAATAATTCATTCATTCATTAAATTCGGGATTTATTTGAAAATTGCGAATTGAGCCTTAGAGTGTACAGATTGCATTTCCGTGATCTGCGCGAAGAGGAGATCATTCTGCCTCTTGGAGTCTCGCCGGCCGGTCACCGGACCGCCTCCTCCGCCGTGCACGGTGGCCGGAAAGTCGCGGATGCCCAGAAAATTGCAAGGTTACCACCACCCGACTCCAATTTTCGTGAGGAGTCCAAATCTACCATCAATTTGTTGAGCCAGTGGCTCGTTTGATTCAAATCAAGGTGGGTGTGAACTATTTGGCCGAAAATTGACCGGAAAGGTTTGGCCGGAAATGTTCGGTGGTACCCACTTTGGGTTTTCCGATTCCGGCCACCATACTCAACACCGTAACAGTCAAATGAAAGAAGGAGAAGAGAGGAGTCGATCGGCACCTACCTTGAAGCCTCAGGTCGCCGGAAATGGCGTGAATGGCCGAAAGAATTGCTACTATGGCGTCGCACCTTTCGATTGAATTTTCTCTCAATCCGGGCTCAAATCGCACAAACCAAGGCTTGAATCATACTCCTTGCGATGAGTAGATATTTTTAGAGTATTTATTTACCGGATTTGGTGGCCGGTGGTCAGAGAACGAGAAGAAGAGGGGAGGGGGGTTGTTGAGAGAGAAGAGCGAGAGAGAGGCCACTAAGTCTCTCTTCTCGTTTCTCTTTTCTTTCTTTTTTTTTTTTTTTTTTTTTTCTAGAATTTTTCTAATTGGTGGATGGGGTTTTCGGGGTCGATTCGAGTTTGATTTGTTTTAAATCGTGGTTTTAGCTTTGGTTTTCAATTGGTTTATGGATTTTTCATCTGGTTTTTCGAAAAATTAATTTGATTTTGGGTCCGGTTCAATTTATTGATTATTTTGTTCAGTTTTAGTAATTATTTTTTTTCCAATTTATTCATAAAATATTTTAATACCAAAGATATTTTAATTTTAGGCTTGATTAATTTATATAGTTGTTAACAATATATAGAACATTTAATCGTTAACCAATTAGTGTTCCATTTTTTTCATCGAAATTTTAAGTATTATCCAAATGAAATTTCTAAAACTAATAATATGTTTTTGGGCTTGGGCCCAATTCGTAAAATTGGGCCCAATTCGTAAAACTTTGGGCTCAATTAGAATTACTCGGTCTTAACAGCCCATATTATCATAAATCTGGATTTTTGATTTAATGAAAATTCAATAGTTTTGAAAATAAAAATTCGAGCTATTTCAATCTCCCCCCTTAAGACAATTCGTCCTCGAATTGAAATCTAGTGGGAAAGAATAAGAATGGACACATGAGAAATTTTAAAGTCATAAGAAATTGCTTCCACTACCAAGGAGACAGCTCAAAAGCAAAAATACAGATCGAGGAAAGGCAGTGAGTGGGGTATTCTGGTTGTACTTCTACCGTCAATTATTATATTTAGAATAAAATTTCATTCAAGCTACATAGTACCACCTAGCTGAAGCTTATAAGGAGTTTTATTACATTAATCTTCTATTACTATAACCTCCAATTTCTATTATCAGTCAGCTACTAAAATCTTTAGAAAGTCGTTCAATAAAACGAGTTTAGCATTAACATGCATAATAATAATAATAATAATTAATAATAATTAATAATACATATTTTTCTCAAGATTATTTAATTTTATTTGAAAATTTAAATTTTATTACATATTTGTCCATGAAAACCATGTTTTTCCATATGTTATGACTAAATCTTTTCTTAACCAAAGTTGAAAAACTGTTACTTTAATCCAAAATTTTTAAGAAAAATTATCTTGTAATTCCCGTTGTCTATATTGTCGCAGGATTATTCAAGATTACTCTATCAGTTCTTTTTATACAAGTTCAATTCTTCTTATAATATATTTATTGTACACTAGCGCAATAATTTAAATAACTCATTTACGAATAAAATAACTCATTTACCTAGCATATCCTTATCAACTATTTACGTTATCATCTCTACTACTAGCTAGGGTGATTCTTCCACACTTTCTCTTATCTAATCGTCGTACTTATGGTCTAACACTTATTCCTTACTTTATCTTAACATTTTATCATTAAGAGTTGACTTTCATATTAACCTTCTTATTTCACCTATGTTGCTTGTTTAATTCCTATTAAGGATAGTGAAAACATGCTTATTAAGTATTTTCACCACTTAGGTTTCGTTATTACTACAAATTTCATGATTTTTCATGGGCTTATCCGATCAACCATTCATTTCAACCTCTCTCTCTATTATTTTCTCAATATCGTTCATAAATCCCGTACCTAACGCTGTCCTTAACAATTTCGACATCACACAATTAATTAGATACCAATAACTCAATTTTCTTTTCCCAAATAATGCGTCAACTAAATAGTTTATTTCGTTTACCTTGGTGAAATTTCAGTTATACTTTAATTTTCTAAGATAATAGCAAGGCCCTAATTCATATTTTAATAATAAGCTAATTGTTTTAATCTTCCATCCAAGTTTTTTCACTTATAATATATCTTAATCTATTTCACCCGTTCTTTAGTCCATTAGTCTTTTCTTATTTTAAGTCTCGCAAGATTATTAATCTCTTATCATCTCTAATTTTCTCAGGTGTAGCACAAGGCCTACATACATCTCGACTTAATTCAGGTCTTCCTCCTTTGCTAACACATTTCAAAAAATTACCTGACGATTACTTCACTAGATTCCTCTATTCTCTTTTCGTGTAAGGATGTAAATTTATTAATTCTAATATTTATCGAAGAGGTTCGAGAAATAATTGCCACATGTTTTCAAAAATTGTTTTTATTAACATATCTTTTAACTCCAAAACAGTCCCCTAGAGTTGAATTAATTTTCTTATGATATGACAAACTTTCCCAAAAAGTTTAAATTTAATTATCAAGTCTATCTAGTCCTGATCTTATCACAATCCTTATAATTCAAAAAGGCATAGTTACTAAAATTTCGATCTTAATATATCTATTTCTATGTTTTCACTGGTCTGTATTTCTTATTTCCCAAGTTATCTTCATATCAGAATTTCATCAAATGTGATTTGACTAAATATTTTTTGGAGCCAATTTTAAAAGTCTTTATTCACTAATATTTCCAATAACATTGTTTCACTGATATTAAATTGTTAAGTAATTCGTTTATTTAAAAATTCGACTAATTGAGTTGACAACTAAAGCCTAGGTTGACCATCCTTATGGGGAACTGCTAAAAAAAAAAAAAAAAAAAAAAAAAACAATTCAAAATAATTTTCCTTTTTCTACTTTAAAATATTTGGCATTGTCACTCACACATGGACCCTTTTGACCATCCTATGGGTAACTGACCATTACAAACAATTTCAAAATAATTTTCCTTTTCCACTTTTAAAAATATCGGCATGTCACTAAAATATTTTCATCAAGTTTGAAAATCAATACCCACTGTATTTTTGAAAACCTTTTGGTATTTTACAAAAATCAATTGTCTATCTCCACGAGGACCATCCTTAAGTCATCTAGTTCAAGTCTACTATCCCATATTTCATTCCAAGAACATTCTAGTCTCCATCTTTACTGTTGCTTTCACTGTTACTAGTCTATCAAGTAAATTGATCCACACTTTAAATTTTTTCCAAAAGTTATTATTATTATTATTTTTTTGTTTATTATTATTTTTTTATTTATTATTTATATTTATATTTATATTATTGTTATTATTGTTATGTTATCTTTATTTATTTAGTTATTTATTTTATCATAATTTTTTTTTATATGCATATTTCTTACATCTGAATATATATTTTTTTTTTGTTACTTCTTTCTCGATTTATTTCTCATTATTTATTCTAGTATTTCACAGTAGATAAATTAGCTGACCATATTATCATCATCGGCTTTACTACTATTGAACATCCCCTAGTTTTATTCAAATTCTTTTTCTTTGGATATTTGATTCATTTTAATCTTTCTTTTATCCTCCATGTGTCCTCATTTAAGTCTTATCTTAAAAGAGCTTAATTATGGGTACATGAATCGTAAAACCATCATTCTACACACAATTGAATTCCATTCTAAAGTCATTGCTTCTTAAATGTCCTTATTCTAATTCTTCAATCTCTACTTCATCACTATGAGTTATCTTTGACCTTTATCCCTTTCGACCTTTATCCCTTTCCAAATGTTATTAAATCTTTATTTCATTCTATTTAGCACCTCGATCTAATTTTCGTACTTAATTCTTTAAAGTTTATATTAAATTCTCTATACTTAGATAATAAATAGTAATTAGTCCTTTCTAACATAACTCCCTACCTATACATTTAAAATTCCTTTAGTTTATTAAGTTTTCCTACAGCATCCAGTTCCATTTCCCCATTATTTCCCAAGTTTATTTCTCATTCTTCTACATTCATTTTATTTAGAATAGCTTTATTGAACTTAGTCTAACCATTAAGCATCCTACATGTGTAGAATCTTAATTATATCATATATAATCAACTCTTACTACAAGTCACCTTACTACATTTTTTTTATTATTATTTTTTTTAGTCCTTAATGTAGTCCTTCGGGATAGACCAATATGATAAAAATAAATTAAATAAATACATAAATCAAAACCATACAATCATTGCTAAAATAATTTTAAATTTTGTAAAATCAGATAAATTTTTTGACATTGCCGACAAAACCAATAAAAAATCAAACAATTTAATTGCAACTTCAAAACAATTTTCCCAATAAGCAAATTAATAAAAACATTTTTTCTCGAATCAAAGTTCAAATAAATTCACTTTCATTATTGTCTTTAAAACTTCAAAATTCTTTTTCCAAAACAATTTCAAATAAAACTTTCGAGCAGTGTTCTCTGTCGAATTCCAAGGTGTATTGGGTGATCAGGCCATTACACAATTTTCAACTGACTCTTCTGCTTCAAAATAAATGGAGGGATATTTAGCAAAAACTCAATATTTATTTTTAAAACGTAGTTACCCAGACCTGTTTTATACTTCACTATTATTTCTGTACTTTTTAATTCTCGTCCTAAGTTTTCATACAGGATTTCCTTCCATCCTCGTGGCACGATGCGTCCACCGGCACTAAAATGAAATTCAATCCAGACTACAGCTCCTTTGTCTGGTTACTGGCCGATCCAACATAGGAGCTCTCTATCTTAATTCCTATTTCCGCCAAATTGATTCCTAAGGCCCAACTTATGCTCTGATACCAACTTTGTCACGACCCATTTTTCCATGGACCGGACCGGCACTTAGGACCTGGGTGGAGTTTTAAGGCCCCGAAGCCCGTTAGTAAGGCCTAAACTCATTAAGTTCCACATTCTTATTCATAATTTATGATTAAGGCCCATTTAACTTATTATACATATGCATCCAAAATAAGTTCATATATTAAATTCTGGACCTTTCATTATGCACTTACAACCCAACTGGAATACAATTGCGGAACTCTACCTTTACCATTTACATATTATTTCTGTCATTAACACGTTTCTATAATGTTATTTCAACTCCATGAGGGCTTTCCTTTCTTTCTATTACCTTTTTGAAAAAAAATAGTAGGCAGGGGTTGAGCGCCAAACTCAATGAGTAGGTAGATAACCCTCTCACCCCACACAATCACACAGATGCTAAAAATATTTCTATTTTGGGACACCATTTAATTATATTGATTTCCATGGGGCAAAATTTTGTTCACACAGAATGGCAATACAACAGCAAATCAACAGTTTATTATCACCTTCATATAATCACATCACGTGGAAATTAGTTTCAGTGGCCCACCTGAAAAACCCCACGAAGCCGTCCTCACACATGGCTCGCCCTCTCCATACATGTGCACCGGGAGCCGATCCCCCATACGGCCAACTTGGTCTAATTTCCTCACTGACAGTCCCTCTCATTGTTTTTTTTTTTCATTCTCTCTTTCTTTTTCCATTTTTTTTTTTTTTTTTAATATACCGACAGGAGGCAACCCGGTGATCTCCATCCAATCTAGATCATCAAGTGTTCACAACAGGAGGCCACCTTGCGGACTACAATCAAATCTAGATTATTAGGTGCGCAACAACAAGAGGTCATCACGTGGTTTTCCATATAATCCATATCATCAGTGCACACAGCGGCGCCGATCTCCCATTTACCCGGCTAACGGTCAAATTCCATATCATATCATATTCAGGATCCATATCACATAGACCGTCCTCACAAACCCATGGTGGTCCACTTAATCCCAATTCCACACAAACAAGGCATAGTATGTTCATAGCACGAGTAATCAAATAATTTTTAATATCAACAAATAGTGCATCATAATATGGCAATTCAACAAAATAAATTAATGCATGATATAACATTTAGCCGTGAATGCATATGAATGCAAGGCTGGAATGGTGACTCAGTTATCTAACACTACTCAGCAGTTCTTTATGTCCTTTACCAAGGACTGCCTTTTAGCCACATGCTTCCAGCTTTTGTCCTCGCGGCTGTATTTTATAAACCTTTAAAATAAACAAGAAAATTC
The DNA here is from genome assembly GCF_014843425.1 of Jatropha curcas. The sequence goes on along the minus strand of NW_023591416.1, from coordinate 6,946,363 downwards.
TAAATAAGAATTTTAATTCAAAAACTTATATTTCACATTCGTTTATTTATTTTGGCTACCAGTCATTTAATTCACTTGTTATATAGCATATATATTTAGGTTCTCTCATTTATATAAATAACTATTCTAATTTATAACCTTTAGATAAAATCTCTAATTATTCGGTGAGAAATATTGTATAATGATAATTCTAATATTGTATAATATTTCTTAATACTTCAAATTTTTGTCGTCACTACTTCTTAAGAATATAACTAATTTAATTCTTCATTAAGTTTCGGCAAGCATTTCCTCTATAAACTGCGAGCCTATCCAAATTTTTCAAATTTTTCACAAAATCCCACACACAATCAGTTCATCCATCGGGCAACTTCATATCCACTAATCCGTCCCGTCATAACCGTCATTTATTCGGTCACTTAATTCACATTAATCATTTTATAATTAATTGTTCTATAACTATTTATTTGTTAATAAAAATTCCTAAAATTTATTTATTTGCTGGAAATATATATATATATATATATTTTTTTTTTTTTGTACCAAACTTATAGTTTATAATTAATATTCAATAAAATATATTTTAAATATATTTAATTTAATTTATTAAATCCTTAATTAAGTTTTTCATTAATTGAATTAATTCGTTCGGGATTTATTCAAAAATTGCGAATTAAGCTTTAGAGTGTACCGATTGAAAATCAGATTTTATGTCCGTGATCCGCGCGAAGAGGAGATCATTCTGTCTCTCGGGGTCTTCGCCGGAGTCTCGCCGGAGCCTCGCCGGACCACCGCCGTCGCCGCCGTGCATGGTGGCCGAAAAATTTAACCTTCACCAAAATTGACAAACGATACATCATTTTATTCGTTTCGATGAGAGGATCACTGATATGTATTCAAATCAAGGTGGGTGTGAACTATTTGGCCGAAAATTGACCGGAAAGGTTAAATTGTTTCGATGGTACGCCACTTTGGGTTTTCCGATTCCGGCCACACATACTCAAAAACACCGTAAACAGTCAATGAAAGAAGAGAGAGAGGAGTCGATCGGCACTACCTTTGAAGTCTCAGGTCGCCGGAAACGGCGTGAATGGCTGAAAGAAATTGCTACTAATGGGCGTCCGCACCTTTCCGATTGAATTTTCTGCTCAAATCCAGGCTCAAATCGCGCAAACCAAGGCTTGAATCAATACTCCTGCGATAGAGATATTTTTAAGAGTATTTATTTGCCGATTTGGTGGCCGGTGGTCGAGATACGAGAGAAAAGGGGAAGGGGGGTTGTTCGAGAGAGACAGAGCGAGAGAGAGGAAATGAATCTCTCTTCTCGTTTCTCTTTTCTTTTTTTTTTTCTTTTTTTTTTTTCTAGAATTTTCTAATTGGTGGACGTGGGGTTTGGGTCCGATTCGAGTCTGATTATGGTTTTTAAATCGTGGTTTTTAGCTTTGGGTTTTTCCCAAAATTGGTCTTATGGATTTTTCAATCTGGCTTTTCGAAAAATTATTTTGATTTTTGGGTCGCGTTTCAATTTATTTGATTATTTTTTGTTCAGTTTAGTAATATTTTCTCAATTTATTCAATAAAATATTAATACCAAGATATTTAAATTTTAGGCTGATTAAATTTATATAGTTTTTGTTACATAATATAGACACATTTTTAATTCGATTAACAATTAGTGTTCCCATTTTATTTTCATCGAAATTTTCAAGTTATTATCAAATGAAAATTCTTAAATAAATCTGTTTTTTTTGGGCTTGGGCCCAATTCGTAAAAACACTTTGGGCTCAATTAGAATTACTCGGTCTTAAGGTCTTAACAGCCCATATTATCATAAATCTGGATTTTTGATTTAATGAAAATTCAAAAGTTTTGAAAATAAAAATCCGGGGTATTTCAATCTCTTCCTCTCTCCTCAATTAATAATTATATATTTTGGTAATATATCCCTTTTAATTCAAATTAATTAACCATGATACGGTGTGAGCAGAATGAGTTGAAATTAAAATTATTATTTTTCTCTTTCTTTTTGTAAAAATGTAATGTTCTAATTAAAGAGAAAAGAATGAGTATTTTGTATGAACAAAAAATAGAAAACATGAAACATAGAAATGAATTACTCACCAGAAAGAAAATGTAGCTCCTCAATTAGTTTCCAGAAATTGATGTTTCTTATCTCTTAAACTATCGAAACCTCTGAATTTTTTAGCCAATTCTAATTTGAAAGAGTGAATAATAATCGCACATTTCAATTACCCTTTTAATATATTTTTTTCATTTACCAAAATTAGAGGATAATTAACAAATTTCCTCATTTTAAGGTCCACATGCTAGTTGGAATTTGCTGTTTTTTCTTTTTGGTTTTGTTTGTTTTCTTATGGTTTCTTTCTCTTGTCTGAAGAATTTTTTTTTTTTTTTTTTATTTTTGGATTTGGAGTCCGGAAAATTTGGATATTTGTCCAATCAGATGTCAGTTACCAAATAAATAAAAATTTCTTAAAAGGGGAAAAAGGCTAAAGGATTTCTTGTCCAATTAGACAATTACAATTAAATTCAGTGATAGATTATTTATGGTAATATTTGATTTATCTAGTAAATTTCTATCTGTTTGCCTTAAATACGCAAAATACAATTTATGGAAATTCATTTGACTCCCATTTACAAAAATGAATTATTAAGATGACACCATGATTTTGCATAGAAGCTTTTATTTTAAAAAAATACAATATCTATTTTATTTTAAATAATGGCATGTTCTTGTAAGTATTTAGTAAATTTTTTAATCAGCATCCGTTAATAGCTAATAGAAATTTCAACACTAACCATTGAGTTCATCAGTTATGTTTTTAAACTTTTTCGTATTATTTGGTAGTTGATTTATATTTATATTTATATTATATTTGAAATTTGTTATTCTTAAAAAATAATTACTAATAAAATTAATTTTAAATTAATATTTTTATAATCAGTTTAAAAAAATCTTACTAAATGAAAATTAATTTTAAAATTAATATTTTTATACATCATTTTATATCATAAAATATCAATTTTATTTAAAAATTATTATAGAATTTTAAAAATTATTATAAATTTACTTAACATTTTTATTATATAATACATTAAAATAAGAAATAATACATTTACATTATATATATATACTTGAAATAATACTCTATAAAAAAAATTAATAAAGAAATAATCCAATTAGAGTATTTACTTGAAAATGAAATAGAATATCAGGAGAGTTATAATTATATATATATATATAAATATATATCTAGTTTTAGAAGAGTTAAAATATGATTACAATGTGGATAACAGATTATCCTCATTGTCCTTGAATTCTCTCTTGATGAAACACCTGACCTTTTACCACAGGTACCTCCTCTTCCTTACCATAGCAAGCAATCTTGTTTTTGTTTTAATTTTAAGGGTATGTCCGCTAAAATAGTAGTTGTTCGCTATTTTAATAGCGTTTAACTGTTAATCGTTCAAGTAACTTTTTATGAAATATTAAAAGCTAAACGTTACATGAATTAACTTTTTATAAAACGCTAACTTAAAATCTAAAAACCTAATTCAAATACTATATTACCGAATACTATAAAAAATAGATTTTAGTATTTTGATCAGTAAAAAAACTAAAAGTTACTTAAAAAAACTGTTGCCGAATATGACTTAAGAACTTTGAAACTTTTGTTCTTCAATTTTAAAACACATAAAAATGTAGTAACCGAAATAATTAAATTCCGTCAAATGTCATAATTGAATTTTAAATCTCATCAAATGAAGAGCAAATCATCATTGAATAATAAATGGTGTTGAGAAAAAAAATGGTTAAAAGAAGAGAAATGTTGAAAAATTTCTCGAACAAGATAAAAACAAATGCTAAAATATTACATAGTCTCACCACCATAAGAAAGTGCCACATTAACACATTGTAAAAACTCCATATTTCTCCTATACATATATACACACACTTAGATTATATTAACCTTATAAAAATAGTTACTAATAAAATGACATGTTTTTCAAATTAATATTTTTATATCATCATTTTATTTATATGTATTCAAAATAATAAATAATTATCAATCAGGTGTTGTCTAGTTGATATTCTATGTAGAGTCAAAATATGTTCCCAACTAAGGGTGGCCACGGTTCCAGAACCTACGGTTTTGGTTCCAAATTTCCGAACCGAAAATTTCCGGTTCCGGTTTGGAACCGAACGGTTCCAGTTCCGGTTCGTCGACGGTTCCGATCGATTTTCCGACCGGTTTTCTGGAAAATCGCATAATTTTAAATTTTAAATTTTGAAGACCGGTTTTCAAAATTTAAAAAATTTGTGAAAGTTATTTCTAAAAAAAATACACCTAAAAAAGTTATTTCTGAAAAAATTTGTGAAAGTTATTTCTAAAAAAAATACACCTAAAAAATTAAAAAATGCTTCAATTAAATTTATTTTTTTAAAGACTTGAACTTATTTATTTTTTAAAAAGAAGTCTTCAATTGAATTTATTTTTTGTTTACAACAAAATTAAAAAAAAAAACTGACAGTTTCTAACGGCAAGAACCGGCGGTTCTAATCTGCCGGAGAACCGGCGATTCCATCCAGTTCCGACCGGTTTGTGGAACCGCCGGTTTGCGGTTCCAACAAAACTAGAACCAGAACCGAAACGGAAATCTCCAGTTCCGATTCCAGTTCGGACCGGTTCTGGTTCCCACCGATTCCGGTTATGGTTCGGGACCGGTTTGAACCACCGATTTCGGTTCCCGGAACCATAATATGGCCACCCTATTCCCAACCCATATAGAATCCAATGAATAATAAATAAATAAATAAGTAAATAATATTATATGAACTTAATTACAATGAATATTAATATGAAAAAATAACTTTGATGCTTATTATTTATATAAGGTTAATAAATGCAAAAACCTCACAGAGGGATGTTTTAGTCATTTAGAGGATTTGAAAGAATTGTTTAAGTGGTTTGATGTTTGAAAGAATTGTTCAAGCATTTCCCCTTATATGACATGTTGAGTATTATTCATTCTGCAATTTGAAGTTCATTTTGGGTAAGATTGAAATGGTGTTTGGAGTTTATGTAAATAAATTTACCTATAATGATGTTGGGAACATTTTTATCTTTTTCATGCTATTATAATGTAAATTTCATATTTTGTGTAATTTTAGCAATTTGAATATCATTACAGAGATTGAGTATAAACTTCTAGTATGGTGATCTTAGAGGAATTTTAGTATTTTGGTACACTTTAGGTTAGATGTAATGCACTATAATGTAATCAAAGTTATAATGCAATGAAAAATATATTGTTCATTAATATGTTTGTTTTCATAAAATAAATTGCAACAAAATATTTTTCATAATTTTTCGTTATTTGGGATGTTCGGAAAAATAAGTCAACGAAAAATATTTTCTTGTTCAATGGAAAATTAAGTCATTTTTAAGGAAAGTGATTTTCCATTTTCAAAAGAAAAACATTTTTCAGACGCTAATAAACTTATTATAACATTATAAATCTATATTTTTTAATTTATTAATCATTGGTAGCTACTACCACTAGCCACCACGACCACCACCAATGACTTCCATAATTTGGCTTTTTTTTTTTTGTATGCTTCTCATATTTAACGATAAAATTTTTAAAATACGAAATATTTATTATTATTAATATTTTATAGCCTTATAAGTTACAAATTTTTAATATTTTTAACTAATTTTCAATATTGCAACCAACGGCAGATTAGTTATTTGAAAAATATTTTTCCTTGGAAAATATTTTCCAAAGGTTAGTTACTTTTCGAAAATAGAGAGAACCATAATCATCATACCTTTTTTATATTTGAGAATATGTAATGTAATTAGCATATCACCACCACCAACAATTGCTCCACCACCACAACCACCAACACCAGCACCACCAACACTCCACCTCCATCATCACCACCACAACTATTACTCTATCACCATCACCACCACTATAACCACTACTTCACTGTCCCCACCACATCATTATTAATACAAAAGTAATATTTAAACCAAAAGTTATTTATTATATTACGTTATTAAATTAAATTGGTTTAATTTTTTTAATAATAATATTTATTATTACGTTATTAAATAATTGGTTTAATTTTTAATAATAATATTTATTATTATTATTATTTTATATATTTTTTATTATTTATTCAAGCTACAAATCTACAAAGAGCATTTTAAAAAAGTTTAAAAATTTTATTTATTATTATTATTTATTCAAGCTACAAATCTAAAAGAGCATTTTAAAAAGTTTAAAATATATTATTTAACTTCGGTTCGAAATCGGGATAAAATTGAAACCGGCGGTTCCAAAATCGTCTTAGATACCGCCTAAAAGCGGTTCGATTCCGGTTTCACCTTTTTTATAACCGTAACTGACGATTTTGAAACCAAAACAGGCAGTTTTGGAACCATGGTCATGTCTAATTAGAGGCCTTCCTACTTATCATCATTCTCACACTCACACATTTATCAACTTCACAAATAATTCGCACATATTAGCATTAACAATATATATAAAAAATCCCATATCATTTCACATAACATGACAACTCCTAATCATTTCAATTCGTTGCTCATGAAAATTATTTGTATTACACGCTATTGCATCCATATTGTTAGATCATATGAGATTTGTCTTGGAAATTATGAAACTTGAAAAAAATAAAAGACTTGAACTATGTATCAAGTCATATTTATATTTTATTGGATACATTTTTTTTTTTAAGGGAATGTATTTATTACTATGTATTTGTATTTATTACTATGTATCTTTAACTCCTATATAAGTTGAGATTTTCTAATGAAATGAATCAACAAGAGAGAAGTTCATCTCTTAGAGTCTCTCATTTTTTTACTTATCTTTCTATCTTGCTCCCATTACCTTTTATAATTGGTATCAGAGCATTCCTTCTTGAAGGGACAATGAGTGAGTGAAAACAAGTAAGGCAACCTCATCAAAAGATCTTATAAACACCTCATAATTTTTTTCAATGGCTTCTAGCAGTTTTTTAGTTCAATTACCTCCTGTTTTTTCAGGTGAGAATTATCTAGTTTGGGCTATAAAAATGAAAGTTTATCTCAGGGTATATGATCTTTAGTAACTTGTAGAGATTTGGAGGGAATCTCCACCATTGCCCAACAACCGAACACTTGCACAAATGAAGAATCATAGTGAAGAACATACGAAGAAATACAAAGCCATTTCTTGTATTCATTCCACTATTTTAGAAACCATTTTTGTAAAAATCATGGCTTGTGCACCACCAAAAAAGCATGGTATAAGATCAAAGAAGAATTTCAAGAAAGTGATAGGACAAAGGAGATGTAAGTCCTAAATTTGAAAAGAGAATTTGAGATTCTGAGAATGAAAGAATCTGAAACTGTCAATGAGTATATTGATAACCAGATTCGATTGCTTTGAGAAGATCTTAATGATAGCAGAATCTTAGAGAAAGTTCTTATGAGTCTACTTGAGAGGTTTGAAGCTAAAATTTCCTCCTTGAAGGCTCCAAGGATCTCTCACAACTCTCCATCACTGAACTTATCAATGCTTTTCAAGCTTTGGAGCAAAGAAAAGCTGTTGGACAAAAGGATGCTGTTGAAGGTGCCTTTCATGCTAAACAAAAACAAACAGAAATTATTCTAACAAGCACTTGAGGTCAAAATCATCACGTTAAAAGAGAAACTGATGGCAAAGAAGGTGAGAAGAAAAGCAAATATCCACCATGCTCTACTTACAACAAGACAACTCACTTGGAGAAAAATTATTGGAAGAAAGCCAAGTGCAATAATTGTGGCAAACTTGTGCATATTAAAAAATATTACAGGCAAAAGAGAAATCAAAAGTAGAAACAATGTGCAAATTTTATTGAAAATAAAAGGAAGATTGAAGAACACTTTTTTCTTTATGGCTTCTGACACTTTCACTAGTTGACACTTGGTCCTTGGATAGTAGTGATAGAGATATACTATTAACCATGCAAATGTAATAGTATAGTTTTGATGTTTTTCTTTGAACAAAACCATGCAAATGTAATAGTATAGTTTTGATGTTTTTCTTTGAACAATTATTTCTATGTATTTAATTGGAGATTTGCATTAAATGAATAAAATTTTCAACATATTTTATAATAATAGTGTTAGTGCCTTTGTATGTATCTAACTAGACCAAGTAGAGAATAATTGTTTTATACTGATTTTTAAAACATATTCTCTAGGACATTAGAAATAAGATTTATGTTCTTGATCTTAATTTAATTAATATGAGCAAGTATGTTAGTTATATGCCCTATAGCCAATTTCATTGTTTATCTTTTGGATATAATATTTCATGCAATAAATATTTTATTATTAATAAAACGCATTATTTATTTATCTTTTATATTCTATTGATTGAATCTTAGTAAAAGATAAAGTCCATAAGACAATACTGCTTTGCGAAATAAATTATAATGTGGTTATAATTATGAGTTTTATATTTGCATTAAAGCAATGTCTCTAAATATTCCTGGTCAATCCTTCATTATTTGGACTATGATTAAAGCTGTTTGGAAAGAGTAGTATTATATTATGTTCTTTCTTTAGGGAAACAGCTGTTTCTCATAGGCTGAGATATATGTTGAAATATAGAAACTAATATATATGGTGCTGTCATTTAAAAACAAGTCCCACTGGAAATTAACCTGCAATTGAGAATTCCATTATGGAGAGTTACCTGAGTGTCTATGGAATTAACTCAAGTGAATGGTTGGTGTAAGTTAATTCTTTTGACTTGAAGTTACTAAGTTAATCTTGTATAGGGATTGGTTATGTTTTGTATTTCTTCATTCACATTAGTTCATTCATGAAATAATGAGCAATGATTTTTTTGGACCCCATAATAGGAACTGTTATGGAGATACTTGTGTAATTTAAGAGAAGATTCATCACCCTTGGACATAATAGGAACTGTATGGAGATACTTGTGTAATTAAGAGAAGATTCATCACCCTAGATAAATAAGGAAAAATATTCTAATTGTTCTCTATTAGTATTAATTAAGAAATCCTTGCGCAAGGTAGAATGAAATTAGAAAATTAAATTTAGAATTTCATTCAAATGATCAATGACTAATATTAAGAAAACTAAAATGATTTAGTAAAGCAAACACACTCCATGCCTAATTTCTATATCAGAACATTAATGATGAAGGAATATTAATTTTATGGATGACCTATCATGCGTTTGAACTTGTAAACTTTAATAATATTTTACACTTTTTCACACAAACAACAATAGTTTTAGAATTTTTGGCTTTTACCTACAGCATATCAATTTAAGTCGTTAACGTAACTTTAAAACTAAAATTTTCATAAATTTTATTGCCTCCATTTTTTTATTTAGAGAAAATTTCCTTTTTGGGTGTATTTTTTATATAGAGAAAATTACTCTACATAGTAACTTTGGGATGCAACCCAAGTTAAGAAGACTAGAAAGCCCTTGGAGTATATGTGTTTTTTAATATTGAAGCTCAACAATCAAGAAAAGTGATAGACATAAATATTCCTAGCATTTAATGCACGCGTATTTCAAGTGACAAGTTATCAACTCGCTTTTTCATTTTGTTTTTTAGTAACAGCGGTTGTTTTTATAAATTTGACAATATAAATATAAACTTAGCCCTTATTTGTATGTCTTGTAGTAGGATCCAAAAATGAAAATCGTACACTAAATGAGCCAGCTACTCTTCCAAGAAGGGCTGGAAGAGTGCCTTCAGTTGCAAACAATAATGTTGAGATTCTGAAAAAATTGGATGCAATTACTACTCTTTTAGCCACATTGGTGGAAAAGTTAGATAAAAGCATTGAGTAAACATGGAAAAGTAGTGTAAAAATTAAAGAGGTGTAGTCTTTTATTGCTGATTTGAGCAATTTCACCAAGGAACGGGTCAGTATTCTGAGATTCTTGAAACACCTATTGAAGAAAAAAGTGGCAAAAAAAGTAAAGATACGCCAGAAGGTAGTGGTCATCAAGCATTCGTAGACTCAGATGAGACCCAACCTCCTACACAAGAACCATGAAAAGTAGGAAGTTTATTAACTCTCAAGATCCTTTTGCAAGTGATAAGATAGATGATCCAGTAGGAAAAGTTATGAAGGACGCACTTGCTACTATTAATGCTAATCTAGGTAAGAATGTGACAATAAATGGGTTAATGTGGACTTTTATTGGTAATAATTGTGCACTTTCTAATTATCTTTTGTTTTTTTGTAAGCCACTTAGTAGCCTTTTATTTTTAGTGCTTGTGCACTTTTCAATAGTTTTTTATTTTTCTGTGTTAGTTAACTATTGTAAACTTCTTTAAGCCACTTTGTGGGTTTTAATTATTAGTTGTGCACTTCTGTAAACGATTTGTGACCATGTTTTTAGTACTTGTGCACTTTTTCAATGATTTGTTTTCTTTGTCTTTGTTAACAGTTATGAACTTCTGTAAGCCACTTTGTGGCTTTTTAATTATTAGTTGTGCAGTTTTGTAAGCTAATTTGTGGCCATGTTTTCACTACATGTGCACTTTTTCAATGTTTTTTTTTTCTCTGTGTTAGTTAACGGTTCTGAAATTATATAAGCCACTTTGTGATCTTTTATTTATTAGTTGTGCACTTCTATAAGTCATTTTGTGGCCATGTTTTTAGTACATGTGAGTCATTTTGTGGCCATGTTTTTAGTACATGTGTACTTTTTCAATGATTTTTTTTTCTCTGTGTTAGTTAACGGTTCTGAAATTATATAAGCCACTTTGTGATCTTTTATTTATTAGTTGTGCACTTCTATAAGTCATTTTGTGGCCATGTTTTTAGTACATGTGCACTTTAATGATTTTTTTTTTCTCTGTGTTAGTTAACTGTTTTGAACTTCTATAAGTCATTTTCTGTCTTTTAATTATTAGTTGTGTACTTTTGTAAGTCATTTTGTAGCCTTGTTATTCTTAGTTGTGCACTTTTTCAAATCCTTATAATGGTTATACTCTTTTGTAAGCCACGTTGTGCCTTATTATTATTAATTTTGCACTTTTCAAAATGTGAAGTTGTCACACATTTTGCTAGTGTGCACTTTTTTAAAAAATTGTGCCTTCAAACGCACATTAAAACTCGAATTTTAGGAGGTCACTCATATTGTAGACAATTTGAATCACATCATTAATTGTAATTCCATTTATATGTGGTCAACATTTAGAAGTCGAAGAGTCTGATTGTAAACTCAAGAAATTTGGCTCCAAATTCTATTTTATTTTGGTCGTAGCATTTGAGCACTACTTTTTGAATTTTCTTTTAAATTTGGAGAAACCAAACTTTGCTTTTAATTTTGAATTTAAATTGAAAAATTATTCAAGTTTAAACAAGTTAGAGTCAAATTTTAAGTTTTGCCTCATTTATTTTGGCCAAAAATTTTTGGAAATTTGTGACCTTCAATGAATAAGTTCAAAAATTTGACTTTTAATTTGGCTCCAAAATTTTTTTCGTTTTTATGCATATATTATGTAAAATGTCCTCGTTCTAATAAAGCCAGAAGAGCTAATAAAGAAGGTTGGAAGTGATATCCAAATGATGCAAGTAGGCAATAAATGCATTTTTTGGGACACCTTTTGTGTCAGCTATTGTTACCATAATTAAAGATGAAATGAAGGGCATTTTAAGGAGAAAACTTAATTTAACTAATTTTTTTAATCCAAAAGCTTTTTCTGTTTTCTCTAAATAAAAAAAATGGAAGGAGTAACTATTTAATAAGAATTTAATTGATCTAATTTTATAAGTTGAAGTATTCAATAAAATTATTTTGCAAATTAAAGTATTTAATAGGTGTAATTTTATAAATTAAATTAATGAGTTACCGTAAAAAGTAATAATGCCATAAATTTATGAGTGCATTTATATATTTAGCCCAAAAAAAGAGTTAAAGTAACTACATAAACTAAGCGCAAATACTATTCCCCATAAGCCACTATGAATTATCGTTTAGCATGATTAAAAATGAGAAAATAATTAAAATTATTTTCTGAAATATATTTAAAGGGAGTGGAAAAACACTATTTACATAACAGTGTTTTCTTATTTTAACCATTTAGTATTTTTTAATTAGAGCGATGCTATTTTGCTATCTGTTGACAATTTTATCCTTATCGCTTCAATTTGTACAATATTATCTTTTGATTATTTAATAATTTATTTATGTTAAGATAAAAAATAAGTGAAAAACTTGTGAAAGGTAATTTATAAATCATTAAAAATTATATTACTTAATGGATAGAATTTGAAAATATTTAAAACACGAAATATGAATATATTTTTATATATCTAAAATTTTTTATAGTAAAAAGTGATAAAATAGAAAATATTAAGCTATGTGTGGTTCAATGTAATCAACTATGGATATTAAATTATAGAGTTGATTGCAATGTTTGGATGAAATTTGCTTTTACTCCATAATTTAATGAGTATTACAATTGTAATTATCATTACTTAAAACGATGTATTTGCTATTCCATCCAAAAAGCTACGTAATTGTCATTCTATTACATTTCTCTTGAAAGTTGAATCCTAATCAAAATCAATCCAAAATGTACCATATACTATCACCCCACCGCCGCCACTATATTATTAATTATTCTTTTATTTCAGTATAGGAATAGGAAGAATAAAATGCAAAATCACTAAAAAAAAGATCAAAATACCAATTATTTTATATTGTAATTTAATTTTTCAACAAAAATAAATGAAATTATATGTAAAAGAAAATTTCAATCACTTTAACTTTTATTTTATTTTGTTATGTTATATTTTTTGGCTTATTTTCTTTTAATTTATTGTCCAAATAATTTTTGTAAATCTAAATGGCCTTTAATAGCTTGATATAATGAATAACTTTGGTTCAAATATTTCTTTTATATTAATAATGATATGGTAGTAGTGGTTGAGGTGGTGGGTGTGGTTAGACATGAAAGTGGGATGGGTACCTGCAAAATTTACGTTATCCATACCTAAATTCGCTTAAAACGAACTCATTTAAAATTGCTTTTGAAATAAACATACTCTTATAGGTTTAAAATTTTAATATCCGCACCTATTCCACACTCATTGAACTAATACCAAACCCGCTTTAAATGGAGATGAAAATAAACGGTAAGACTAGCAAAGAAAAAGTATGAATGAAGGACAATTTTAAAATTCTAGTCATTTAATATATTTTTTGAGTAATTATTATTATTATTTTTTTTCGGTATTTGATGATATTAGAGTTTGGAGCTTTAGATTTGGATTTTAATTTATTTTAGTTTTACTAAAATACTAAGTCCAATATACACTTAAATTTTCACTTGAATTTTATTATATTTAATAGTTTTAAATTAAACAATGGATTTTTGTGGGTAGAGGGTATTCGCAACTTTATACTCATATCCAAGCCAAACCCATGGTGGATAGTTAATTTGATACTCACCTTGTCCCAAACCCATTTAATCAATATCTAAATCTGCTGTAAGTTAGTTTTTGCGGGTTGGGTACCCACAAAAAAATTGCGATGCTTCCATCCCAGTGGTAATGGCTAATTATATTACATATCTACAAAATAAATAAATGGAATGGTCATTACATTCCATAAATTTTTTTCAATTACATGACCAAATATAGTAGTAGAATATTGATTACATTCTATTACAATACATTTTTATTGTATTACATCTTTAATTACATTATCTTACATTATGTCCAACCAAATATAACTTAAATGTGAATTTCATATTTGTCATAAAAATAAATATGTACTATTAAAATAGAAATTTGAGAGCACAATGTGAAGTAAAAGTAAAAAAAAACAAAATAAATTTAATAGCTTTAAAATGATTATGATAAAATATTTATATTACCAAAGATAATACATAGCCTTTTAAATAGCACTAGTTTTGTGAACATACGTTACATGATGTTTGTACTTGTTATTTATACTCGTGTGTTTATACTCGTTGATTTTTACTCATTTTTAGTAGTAATTGAATGTATATATATAATTGTTGTAGCTTTGTTATTTATACTCGGTGTTTATAACTTCGCTTGATTTTTTTACTCATTTTTAGTAGTAATTGATATGTATATATATAATTAATATATATATTATTTGTTATAAATTATGAATATTTAATATTACTAAAAAAATCTAAGAGTATTTACGAAATAATAAAATAAAAAAGTTTAATAGTTGTATAACTTTTTAAGAAAAATTATAATTGAAAAAACAACAAGATATATTATTAAAATTGATATATTATTCTAAAAAAGTAATATATATAATAAAAATTATTATTAATAACATTATTGGGATCGGTCCTTGTAAAATTATTTGTAACTTATCTTCTTTGTTCTGAATCTTTTGCTTCTTTTGGTTAGTACCTCAAACTTTGGAATCTATAGTTTAGCAATATATAAATCTATGTTTGTACTTATTTTTTCTACTTGTGCAGTTTCTAACTTGAGAATTCAATTCTAATTTTGATGGTTGACTGTTGATTGTATATGTGAATTTTAGAAATTGGGATTGCATATTTCCTTTATTTTTATCTAATTTTTGTCGGTTTTCATATTTTCGCCCTAAGAATATTGAGAATTTAGGGCTTTTTTTTATGTAAATTGGTATTTCTTATGTTAGTTTTGCTTACAAAATAAATAAAAATGCTTTCTTATTTAAGGCTAATTTTTGTCGATTTTTATATTTCTGCCCTAAGGATTAGAAAATTTTCACTGAATGCAATTTTCTGAATGTCTTCTATCCAATAGAAAGATATTTGATTATGAATATAAATGAGTGATTAAAAAAAGTTTCTATTTTTCTGCAGTGTGTGTCATGTTGGAATTTTCCTTTTCTAGTATTTGCTATCCAAGAAAAAGTATTTTAATTTTGAATTTATGTGTATTTGTTGTAAAAAATAAAAGAAAACATTATCTTTTTGCTTTCTGGTTTTGTTTTATATGATTTGATTTGCAGCCTCTAAATTTACTACTGATACTATTAATTGTTATCAGTTTAATGTTGATAAAAAAATAATAATGACATAATAATAATAATAATTAAACAAAATATCATAAATCGAATAAGGTTTTTTATAATATTTTCCTATGAAAATTTAGTAAATTAACATAACCAATTAAAATTAAATTACCTTTATTTTTTCACCAATAAAATTAAAGTCCTTAATGATATTTTTCTATCAATAAAATTAAAATTCTAAATGATATTTTTATGAAGCCATAAACTTGATAGTGATGTGTAGGAACCCAGTGTTCCCCTCCTCTATTCTTTCTAATAGAATTTAGATTCAAATAGAAAATTGACATAACCAATTAAAATTAAACTACTTTTATTTTTCAACCAATAAAATTAAGGTTTTTAATGATATCTTTGTCAATCCAGAAACTTAATTAATTAAAATGTTAAATAGAATATATGAAACAAGAATAAATGTGCTTAAATTAATTTTTTATTCTTTAATATTTATCCTTTATGAATCTAAAAGGTATCAAAACATGATTGATGTTAAAACTAAAAAAATAATAATAATTAGGTCCACTGATTCAAAAAATATGTAAAAACTTGAGAAAAAAAAAGTTACAAGAACTAAATATAATCTATAAGAAATTAATAAAGTTACAAGAACTAAATATAATCTATAAGAAATTAATAAACTTATATTTATTACTAAACTATAAAATTTAATTAGAATATTAGGAGTAAAATAATTAATAACTCTGAAAATAATTAATACCTCCATGATTATAATGAATATTGGACTTAAAAAATATCAAAAATTCACTACAAAAGTTATGAATATAATAAAGTGGTAAAAGTTAACATGTCCTAAATATATATTTTTAGAAGAATATTTAGCCTTCTAAACTGCAATAATTGATCCCTCATATACTTTACTTGACTACAGGCCTCAACTGTTGTAATAATAAATCACATAGTAAAACAGATATTTTCAATATAAACTACAGTTCAAAAATAAAAAGTACTATTAATTAAAACTGTCATAGGAGTGATAAGTAATAATAAATCACATAGTAAAACAGATATTTTCAATATAAACTACAGTTCAAAAATAAAAAGTACTATTAATTAAAACTGTCATAGGAGTGATAAATTCATTAAAGCCAAACTATCCTTATTTATAATGTAAAAAATTGAAGAAGAAAATCAATTAATAAAATAAAACAAATCAAAAATTGTGAATTATTAGAATTCCAAGAGATGAAATTCCAACTATTTTGAGAAAATCACACTATCATTTTATTGGAACTCTTATACTCTCTGATTCTCTGGAGGTAATGTTTGCTTTCTCTCAATTAGCTCTAAGAGGCCTATTCATAGTATCCATTTCATCAATATAAATTAATTCAATATAAATTTTGATATTATACTATCCATTTCATCAATTCAATGAAAAATTAAATGTATTTTTCACTTTTTTACTTTATTCCCTTTTTTTTTTTTTTTAAAAAAAAGAATTATTCGGCACGAGCGTTATTTTCTAAAACTAACCATTAGTGATAATATTTTAATTATATCTCAATATTATCGAAGAATTTACCAAGATAAACTGCTCACTTCTCTTCTAGGGCTCCAAAAGAAAATCTTTATCCTTCTTCAATCTCTCCATAGCTCCAGCTTCCAAAGTAATGTCCACATCAATGCTCCTTCCTCCACTCTTCCCTGGATATAAATATACCATCCCGTCAAACCTATTATTAGATCCACTTCTCACACTTTCTGGTTTGCCCCAACCAAAATCCACCTCATAAACCCGAAACCTTGGCGAGCTACCAATAGCTATGCAATTCACTCCTATATCCTTTGAATGGCGAACCTTTGGTGCACTTTCCCATTCTTTGGCTCGCTCCTCTATGGCTTTCGCATTATGAGCTTCAATCGTCTTTTGTATAACGGAAGCCCCAAATTCTAGTGGGTTCCCCAGTAATTGTCCGACAGTAACTGCTGTGAATATGGCCTTGATTAAGTTGCCGAAGTAACTATCCGGCATTGGTGGCTCTACCCTTTTTCGGCAATCGGCGAAGATGATGAAAACTGTTGATTCCTCCGCTTTTAGTTCACGTGCGCGGCTTACGTGGCGCCAAATATGGGCTGTAAGTGATTGAAATGTGGAGTATGATTTTAAACCGTCTAATGGAGGATTAGTGTTGACTATTGATTTGATCCTGTCAATCGCAGTTTCGGAGAATTTGAAGACTTTCTCTCTCAGCTCTGGAGCTGCTGACTTGGCATCACAGTGGGATGTGCTCTGTCGGTCCGTGGATAAGGAGATATCAAACTTGACGCGTGTGTTGCGTGCTTTGGTGCGTTCAAGGAATGGGGGAATGGATATTGAATGGGACCCCTTGCATATTTCAGCCCATGAACTCATGAAGTGCCACGTAGAGGTTCCATCCAAGATGGCATGATTGAAAGCGCAGCCCATTGCGAGTCCGTCTTTTAGCTTGGTTAGCTGAAGAAAAAGCCAACAAGGCAACAAACACAATAGTTAGTCAGCGGCTGACAGTTAATTTTACTCTGAACTTTTTTTGAGATTATTATTTTATCCTAAATCCATCTTTATATACCAAGCACCCTAAATTTATTAACCTAATTATAATTATACATTAATTTATGATGTAATTGCATCATAAAAATAAATTAGAGCATCCTAAACTTATCGATTTATTATAATTTCACCCTAAAAGCAAATTAAGGTTGTAATTATAATTAAAATATTATAAAAATAGAGTCCATAATCAATCCAAACTTAGTTGAAAGCAATACATGACATTTGAATGAAAAGAAAGAATTTATCATTTTGCCTATTTTGTCCTTCATCTTATATCTTTCTTCCCTTGTAGAAAATTACATAATGGCTATAACTATAGTTATAAAAGAATTACTATATTTAACCTTGAATTAGTATCAAACTCATTATTTTTGCATCTTAAAGCTTGTTTAGTTTTAAAATCAAAGAAGCAACCTTGATTTTTTTTTGTTTATATAAATATTTGGGTTTGATTTTATCATTTATTATTTAAATACTTGGATTAGTTATGGAGTCCATTTTTTACATTGTTTTAATCAAAATTCTAACCTTTGTTTACTTTTAAGGTGTAATTGCAACAAATCAATAAGTTCAGGTTGTTACAATTAGAGATGGAAACGGTGTGGGTATTTTAGGGTATCCGCTTTGTTCCAATAAGTTTGAATAGGATATGATTAGTTATAAATGAGTTTGTGACGGATATGAATAGTGAAATTACTACCGTAATGAGTACGAGTAGGGTACAAATATAGGTTTTTTGACACCCGCTACCCGTTACCCATTATTGAGTACCCACGGATATCCTATCCACTATTAATAAAAATTGTATTTTAAATAAGTTCAGATTTGGTTAATTAAAATTCGCGACTACCCTACCCATATAAGGGCATTTTAAACGGATTTTAGACGGGTACGGATAGTAAAAATTTAAAATGGGTTTGAATACGGATACTTAAATGAATATCAAAATGGGTTTAAACAGATATGAGTAGTAAAATTTTAAATGGATATGGATACAGATAACTTAATTTCAAGGATAGCCGCCTTCTTCCATCTCTAGTTACAATTTACTTTTAAGGTACAATTGCACCTTAAAAGTAAATTAGAAGTGTAATTGCAACTAGATTGATAAGTTCACGGTGTGTAGGATACAAGTATTGATTTAGAGTGAAATTGCAACTGCTCAAAAAGTTGAGGATCAAAATTGAAGGTTAAGCCTTGGTGAGCCTAACTGATCTGAGTTAATTTTTATGGTAAAGGTCAATGATATAAGAATTTGCAATACATCACTGCATACAATTATATGTTCATAATATTTGATTTATATGTTTACACAAAGTCACCTATTATGTTTACTAGCATTTAACAACATGTTACTACTCGGTATGTTTAGGTTTTATTTTTTCCAAATATGGTTGATGATTTTTTTTAATATTATAAACTTTTATTGCTTAAACGTAATTATTTTTATCAAATTTACGTTTTAAAAATTACTTATTTAAATCAAATGTTAACAATAAATCAAATTTAAATTATTATATTCTTACCATATTTAAAATATACCATATTTAATAGACAATATAATTTTTTCTTTTTTCGTATCTAATCTTTTTTTTTTTTTGGTATTAGAATCTTATTTTCTTACTAAAGTTAGTATATCATATTTAACATATTATATAAATTTTTTATTTATAAGATTGAATTATGATATGCTTGCCATATTTAATACATACCTTATTTAGTATATAATAAAATTTCATATTTTATCTAGAATTTGAATTTAAATAGAAAATTAATATAATCGATTAAAATTAATTTACTTTATTTTTTCTACCAATAAAATTAAAATTATTAAAATATTTATATGCTTAGAATATTTAATATATACCTTATATAATATATAATATAATTTCTTATTTTGTCCAATAGATTTAGATTTAATTGAAAAATTAATATAACTAATTAAAATTAAATTACCTTTAATTTTAACAAATAAATTAAAATTTTTAATAATATTTGTTAATCCATAAACTTATTAAGGACCTTTTTAGCAATTCTAATGTTCCCACTCCACTTATTAAGGACCTTTTTAAGCAATTTCTAATGTTCCCACTCCCATTATATATATATATATATAGATATATATATTATATAATATATATTTATATATATATTAGTTTTAATGATTATGTATTCCTCCATATATATAGTTTAATGATTATGTATTCCTCCTTTCATTCGGTTAAATTTTACACATTTTCAAAATATTAATTAATAAATATTTATGAGAATATTTAGAAGTAATTAATGAAGTTCTTCAATTTTATCCTCATATTAAATGTAATAACTATTTTTACAATTTTCTAAAAGATAATTTAGTCGACTAATGAATATTTTGTTATAATTTAAATAAATCAATTACTTGAGTCACTGTACAACAAACATAAACAATCTATATTTGTGAACGGAAAGAATAATTAAATACTGAATGAGATCGGACAATTAGATCATTTTGTTTTGAATGAATCATAAAATTTAAAAAAAAAAAAAATGGCATGCAAGAGTATATCTAAGTCAAGGAAAGATTAAGAAACTAAAAATTTAGGACTCTGGTCCAAACCTAATCATTAAAAAAAAAAATTATACAGGAAGTTATGATTTACCTGCACTGCCAACAAAGGCCTGTGAAGGCCCTCCAAGTTCAAGACCCCATTCCATGGGATGAAGTCCTTCAAAGTGGTGGTGCTTCCATCCTCAGCCGTTAGATCATCCACGCTTATACCCTCTGCAATTGCTTCTACAAGCTCTACACCTTCCATGTTATCATCATACTCAATCCTAAACACACCTTCTTCATCTTTTCCAATCTTCGCAGCCAGCAGATAAAAATCTTCCAAAACCACCCGTAAGCTATCTTTCAATTTCCCTACCATGTTCGCAAAGCTGTCATTGCTCCCCTTGTACAGTAAAAACTTCTGGTTGTAGTAAAAAGCCAGATATGGAAGATCGAAGGTAATTAATTGGCATTCTCTTCTTCCAAGTTTCTTGTTGGGCTTCACATGGGACTTGCTTGTGATTTTCACCTTCATGGTTTCTTCCTTGCTGTGATCTACTACTTGGGAGGCCATTTTTGATGAGTAAAGAATCTAAGCCAAGAAATGCTCGGAAGCTAAACAGGGACGCAAAAAAAAAAACTTATAGATGGATTCATTGGACTTTAGTTATGAGATCATCATCACCATCAACGACCTTCATTCGAATTTAGCCTTGCCAAATGGTGTTGAACTTGATCATGAAATATTGCACTCCGATGGATGAGATGGGATGGAATTGGGAAAGTATTGTTTACCCTATGATAGGAGCTTGTGGGAATGTTAGGGGCAGAATCCGTAGAACTTGCGAGCCATTTTAGCGGGGAGGTTATCATGTTGTGGAGCTTAAGGAGTCCCCTAAGTACAAGGCAAGCTTGTGGTGCTCCAATATTTCATGTTTTCTTTAGCAAGCAAGACCAATAATTTCAATAGCATTTTTATTTCGTGATTAATTAATAAAGCAATGGTATCTACAGATTAGTTGTGTGATTGGTCTACTTTTTAAGAGTTTTCACTAATTTAACGAAGAAATGCAAGATTACCTTGTAAAGAGCTTTGTATAGCTATTATATTCCATGCCAGATGCACATGTTATACCGTCACAGTTACTTTCATCATTATGTCATTGCTGTATATTTATGTGCACATGTTATACTGTCATTGCTGTATATTTATGCTTTTCATGATTATGTCATTGCTGTATATACTCATAGCTGTATATTTATATGCTTTTCATGATTATGTCATTGCTGTATATACTCATAGCTGTATATTTATAAGGCTTTCATGCCTAAGTAATAATAATATAATTTTTAGCTTCCTCTTCATGGTATCAGAGCAGGACTTGCTGCACGCTTGGGTGTCCACTCGATGATGCACAACTCCAGGGTCAGCGTCAAAGTACCGCCCTGTGTCTTGTCTCCTCGTGGTGTCGAAGCAATGGCGGAGTCCTAGGCACCACAGCTCCTCGTGATGTCAAAGCAATGGCGAAGTCCTAGGCATCACATCTCCGGGCGATGTCGAAGCAATGGCGGAGTCCTAGGCATCGTACCTCTATCCGGTGTCAAAGCAATGGCGCAGACCTCAGGCACCGAGTCGTGTATGGGAGCATGTGTTTCGGGGGCAGGCATGGCTACATAAAGTTAGAGAAGTGGGTCGAAGTGGGGCGTAAAGCAAGTTAAAGCAAGGACGGTCCAGGGCGAGTCGACTTCCTCGGCAACCGAGGACTGTGCCTGGTTTTGAGTGGGGGAGGATGTTACGGACCAAATTCCGTAACGTGCAAGGCCAGCATTCAAGATGCGTAACCAAGTGCGTTTTTCAACCTGCGTGGTTGGGCGGCCTTTAGCGGATTAGGCGTTCTGTCCCAGTGGTACCATTACCCTATGCAAAAGTCTGCATGCAAGGGCAGGGTAGTGTGCTGCTCGGCACAACTGGTCGAGAGTGGGCCGCTCTCCTGATGAGCCATGGCCAGGGCCGAAACCAGTGGTGGTATGGTATGGCGAGGCTTGCCTCGGAAGCTATGCGGGATGGCTCCCGAGGGCGCCGCACGGGCGCAGTGCTGCGCAGAGCTCTATGCCGTGGACAGAGAAGTACCCCTTGGTTTTTTTAGAAGTACCCCTTGTGTTTATCTTGGTTCTTCTCCTAATCATTCTGGACACATATGCTTGGATAAGGACTCGGGTAGGATTTACATTGCAAAACACGTTTCTTTCAAGGAAAATGAATTTTTATTTCACACAAGTCAAACTAGTAGTGCCCAGGTGTCTCCTTCCTCCTTGCAAACGTGGCTGCATCTTTGGACATTTCCTAACTTATCAAGTGATGCTTTGGTGACCAATCCTAATCCAGGTAGAACCCTTTCTTCTTTATCTGATTTTCCTTCCTTAAATTCACTGAGTCATAGTCTTCCTTCATCTCCTCCTCACCTTGACCACACAACCCCATCTGATTAACATTTAAATTTAACAACTCCCTCACCTAATCCTTCGCCCAGCCGCACCTTATCCTCTACACTCCCCGACCTTAATTTGTTAGTTGATCTCACCCACTATGACACTTCACATGATCCCACCCTTCATCCTTCCTCTTCACCTCTTCCTGCCTCTCCTCCACGTGTTCATCCAATGTCCTTACGTCCCCATCCACCTTAGCCAAAAGACAATCTCATTTTTCCACTCTCTCCTCCACTTCTAAACCCAAAATTGACTACAGCAATGTGGAGCCCCTCACCTACACCCAAGCTAAATGGAGCCCATCACCTACACCCAAGCTAAATCCTACCCTCAATGGCAAACTGCAATGCAAAGTGAGATTGATGCCTTACTTGCTACCAAAACTTGGACCCTTGTTCCCAAGCCACCAAGTGCAAATATCGTTGGTAATAAATGGGTTTATCGCATTAAGAGAAAACCTAATGGCGCAGTTGATCGCTATAAGGCGCGGCTAGTCGCAAAGGGTTACCATCAACAATCTGGAGTTGATTTTCATGAAACATTTAGTCCCGTTATCAAAGCTACTACCATACGTACCATTCTTGCTTATGCTACAACTCAAAAGTGGCCTCTTCGACAACTTGACGTCTCAAATGCATTCTTGCATGGGTATCTTGATGTTGATATATATATGGAGCAGCCAAAAGGATTTGTTGATGCTTCCAAGCCCGATTATGTCTGTAAGCTTGCTCGTTCTTTATATGGACTCAAACAAGCTCCACGAGCTTGGTTTGAGCGGCTGAGCACATTTCTCTTTTCTCTTGGTTTTATTTCCTCCAAAGCTCACAAGCTGACACACTCATTCATTCTCTATTCATTTATACTAATGGTGCTACAAAGATTCTTATTCTTGTGTATGTAGATGATATTATTATCACAGGTACTTCTGATCCTGTGATTCAGTCCTTTACTGAAGCATTACAATGAGAATTTCCAATCAAGGACTTAGGCAATCTTTCCTACTTTCTTGGAATGGAAGTCATTAATACACAAAAAGGATTGCTTTTGAGTCAACAAAAGTACATTCAAGATCTTCTCCAACACACGGGAATGGCTAATGCTAAAGGATGTTCCACGCCTATTGCTACTGTTCCTCCGTTGACTAAAGCTAATGGCATTCCACTTACAGACGGCACTCAATATCGCCAAACTGTTGGTGCCTTACAATATGCCACAATAACTCGGCCCGACATCACCTTTGCTGTCAACAAGCTATGTCAATATATGCATTGTCCAACTGAACTTCATTGGCAAGCTATCACTCATCATTGGCGAAGACTATGCTAAAGATTGTTACAGATACTTGGACTGCATACAATTCGTCTTTATGGCTTGATTTTCTTCGTCCATATATTCAAAGTTCTGCTATCACAATGCTAGTATAACTGACAAGCGAGGGGCGGTGTGTAGGATGAGAAATTGCCGTTTAACTAACGGGTATGCTATTTGATCTGGTCTAATTTTAATTTCTTGGGTGGCCAAAGAAACAACCTACATGCACGATTTCAATTGGGAAAGTGGAGTATAGGCGAAAATGATTGCAAATGGTACGCGCAGAAGTTTCTTTTGGCTTCAATCCAGTTCTTCGTGAACTTGGGGTTGAATCAGGCATGCCTCCTAACACTTTGGTGTGACAACATTGGTGCTATTTATCTCTCCGTCCAACCCAGTTTTTCCATGCTCGTCGTTGACAAAAACATATTGAACTGGACTATCATTTTGTTCGTTGGAGCGTGTTGCTATCAGGTCACTTCAAGATTAAGTTTCATTGCCAGAGTGAGGACCAGATTGGGGACATCATTCACCACAGCCCATCCTGCATCTACGCATCGTTTCCTCTTCTTTTGCCGCAAGAAACTTCGCGCCTACTTCCCCGGCAGGCATCTGCCTTGATGGGGGGTGGTAAAAAGAGCTTTGTATAGCTGTTACTAAAATTCCATGACCAGATGCACAGTTGCATGTTATCATCACTTGTTCACACGTTAACTTTCATCATTTATCATTGCTGTATATTTATGTGCACATGTTATAGCTGTCATTGCTGTATATTATATTTATGTGCACATGTTATACTGTCATTGCTGTATATTTATGCTTTTCATGATTATGTCATTGCTGTATATACTCATAGCTGTATATTTATAAGGCTTTCATGCCTAAGTAATAATAATATAATTTTTAGCTTCCTCTTCATACCTATGTTGTGTAATCCATATATTATTTCGGCCGATTGAACCTTTCAATAAATCTAAAAATACGTAATGTTATCTAATTTCTTTTGTGCATATCATGTATGGATTATAATTTAAATATAATATTCTTTTATTGGCTGGATTGCATTTGATCCAAGTTCTAAAACCTACTGAACAATGTAATTTATTTCTTTGAGTTAAATGTAATCTCTTGATTGTCTCCTATGCTAATAGTCTTTCTTAGCTGGTCGTTAGATTTACTTTGAATAGAATATTGATAATTATTTAATTTGATTACTTATGTATTCTGATAATTTTAATCTATCATCTATCTACCTAATACAAATTAATTGTTGACAGAGCATAATATATATGTCATGTCCTTCTACAAGTCCGATCTGATCATCTTTAAATTTCGTCCTTCTATTGAAGAGGAGATGTGCACTTCTTTCTACATAATTATCCAAATAATAAATGTTATAGACAAAATCACTATAATGGTGACAAGAATAACTCAAAACAAGATCTCATATCAAATTTCAAAATATAGATAACAATAAATCTCAATTTAGTATATCAAAAGATATAAATCTGAGAATTATTGTAGGAAGACAACAAACAAGGGAGAGGGTGACCATCGGCCACCATGGAAAGAAAAAAGATAGCTTTTAAGTTTTGGGAGAAAGAGAGACGGCAATATTGTGTGTGTGTGTGTGTGTGTATATATATATATATAGAGAGAGAGAGAGAAACAAGTGAATCTAGTTAAGGCAAAGAGGCTAAATCAGCTTATATATTTAGAAGGGCCAACAGGATGTTCATTAACAAAAGAAGACCTTATTAAAATTCATTCAGGAACATACTGCAAACTGAAAAAAAAAAAAAAAAAAAAAAAAAAAAAAAAAAACATACTGCAAACTGAAAAAAAAAAAAATAAAAAAAAAAAAAGGAACAGAATAATTGGTTCGCATTGCGGCACTATTTAATTTGGCATGATAAGAATTAAAGGTTATTCAAATCTAAAAAAAAAAAAAAAAAAAAAAAAAAAAAAAAAGGAAAGAATAATTGGTCCATTGCGCACTATTTGAATTTGGATGATAAGAATCAAAGGTTAATTCAAAATCTATAAATTCCTTATCATGCAACAAAAATATATAATCAAATATAACAAAACTATAAATGATTAAGATTAAGACCAAGAAAAATCTTTCTTCCAATTGATTTCATCATTGCTAAAATAAAACCCATCTTCTCTAACTAACCAATAACATTTCTTGAAAAGGCTACACCGATCAATATCCCTTGGTATCTTAAAAGCATCAAACTTTCTTCTCCTTTCATCCCATTTCATAGTGCATATATAGTGATTAGTGCCCAGACTGTTAGTCTTAAAGCTCCAACTGAAGTCATCGCCTTCTTGGAGCGCACGGCCACCCATTTCTTCCACCTCCGACGAGCACCATATGACTAAAGCCAGTGATGAGTTGTTTGTAAATCCATTGACGATGCGTACATCATATTCGACCCCTACAAATCGCTCAGGTTGATATACTGAAAACAAAATGATGGTTATGGCTAAGCAAAATATTACCAGAATGATTACTTTCCTGTTGCTGTAGAGAGAGGATTTGGAGTTTATGATGCGGGCCATTATTGCTTTTTTCTTTTTTAGTATTGTTTTTCTTTCAAAAATATATTATATATAAAATAAATAGGAAATGTTTTTGGAAGGTTAATTTGTTTTTGGTTAGTACACCCAAATCCCATATATGTCAAATAAATATAAGATGTATTTGGAAGGTTAATTATTTATTTATTTTCAGGCAATATATCTTTTCTTTATACTTAGGCCACCGGTAGTATTCAGGTGAAACCCATATGATCTTGCAAGTAAAAATTTACCAGGGATGCTATCCATTATACTGATTCAACCTTTTTTTTTTTTTTTTGTCAGGGATGACTATCCATTTATAGCTGGGATTCAAAGCCCTTATTTTTTTTTTTATTTTGTGGCTTTTTTTTTTTTTTTTGGAAGATCCATTATTGACAAAATATTTATGTTATGAGTGGTCTGGATGATTCTTTTTTTTTTAAAAACATATTTGTTTAAATTGCAATCTGCATATCTAATGAATAAATTGGCAATTTAGTATGTATTGTTATAATATGATTAGTATTGGATCTAAAACTTTGGAGCTATTGTTAACCAATTTTATTTAATTACATATTAATTAGTTTTCAGTATTTAAAATCTTATTCGGCTCCCATATGTTAACAGTTGAAAATTATTCAATAAGGTCAATCTGTTGTATTAACTATAATTTAGAGGGAAATTTTATTTTTCTATTGTTCAACTCCTTCTTTCTAGCTGTCTCTCCATTTTTTTCAAACCCTAGAAGCTCTTTTTTCTTTTTCCATGGGCAGCCACTAGTGAGCTCTCACCGGTGGTCATCCCTTTTCTCTTTTTTATTTTTATTTTTATTTTTATTTTTTTTAAATAATCCCCATATTTACAAATCTGAATAATTACTGCCTAAATATTGAGATTTATTGTTGCCCATATTTTGGGATTTTGTTCTCATATTTAATTTTGAATTATTCTTGCAATTATTATGGTGATTTTGTCCAAGGTATTTTGTTATTTGGATAATTATACAGAAAGAAGTGCAAATCTCTTCTCTAGTAGAAAGAAGAAATTTGAAGGTGATCAGATTGGATTTGTAGAAAGACCATAGAATCGAACAGTGATCATAAATAGCTAACATGTGGAGCAAACAGTCGCCTATGACATAAGTATTATACTTTATCAATTCGATCAGATGCTTCAAATTAAGATTGTGTTTTTTTTATTCTTTGTATAAGTGGTTTATTATTAAACTTTCTATACAGAAGTATAGAAAAATATTGATTTTTATCTCATATCTATATACATTTTTCAATTAATGAAATTTTGAGTTTGATTTCTTCTCAAAAAAAAAAAAAAAAAATACTTTTTTTCAAATTAATGAAAATTTTGAGTTTTTCGATTTCTTCTCCCAAAAAAAAATTAAAGGAACAAAATGTCAAGACTTTAATTCTATGCAACTGAATTTAACTCATTTTAGTCACCAATAAGCTAAGTAATAATTAGTAAATGAGATAATTTAACAAGCAAAAAAAAAAAAAAAAAA
Organism: Jatropha curcas; assembly: GCF_014843425.1. The sequence continues at coordinate 6,918,251 of NW_023591416.1, read as the reverse complement.
AAAATGTCCAACTAATTCATGCAACTGATAACTCATTTGTCCCAATAGCTAAGTATAATTAGTATGAATTTTAACAAGCAAACGATAGTTAAGGAGTGTCAATTAGCTATTAACTTCATCACATGTATTTTGATTTTTTTTTTCTTATCAACTGTTAGTTGATTTGTATTTATATGATATTTGAATAATAACAATCTCATAAAATATTTTTTCCAAATTAATAATTTTATTTTATTATTGTATTTATAATTATTTAAAATAATAAATATATCTTAAATATTACTAGCTAATAAAAAAATTCAAACAATATTTTATATTTATATAATATACTAATATAGAAAATAATATATTCAGTTTTTTATTTTGAGAATATTGAATAATGATAAATATTTAATCTAATAATTAAGAGTCCTTTTTTTTAAATATTGAAAGTATTCATTTTCATATCCTTCTGAAGAATAGTCGAGAAAAATATGACTTAATATGGGAAGTATAACTATAAATGCAACGCTTGGATGCAATTGTTAAGCCTACAAATTCAAGTAATTAAATGTCAAACATATATTCAGAAAGAAATTGACATAGTTACCAAAATTGATAGCCAATTTATGATAGAAAAATCTCAATTTTTGTAAGCGAATTATTTTATTTGTTGTGCCAAATTACTATATATATGTGTGTAAATCGCGTGGGAAAATACTGTTGTCATAATGATGATTTTTCATTTGGCCCTTTTACTTTTCTTAATTACATTTTTATTCTATAATGATTTTCTTTTTAACCATTCGTTTTTGTCCTTCCACTTTTTCTTTTCTCTATCACGTCTTTTACATCACATCGATTTTTAAATTTAATTTCTTTTTCTAAATAATTCAAAGCATATATTTATAAGTTTTTATTGTGTAATATATTGTATTATACTTTCTCTGTTCTTTTTATTTAGACACAATTGATTTTTCACTAATATTAAGGAATTAGTTAAACTAACTTTTTTTTTTTTCCTTTTTTTGCCTATACTAGCCCTAAAATCAAATTAACTACTCTTCTACAATGCAAATAAACTTTATTCACGTTTCTTGGATTAATACAACTACAAATGCGTTGTCTCCCTTAAATTTTAAAGGGATTAGCTATGTTTATTGGTTAATTAATGGGATATTAACTGATCACATTAGAAATGAAATTTCAAAAATTCAAAACTTAATTTTGGGCTCAATTTACTATAATTTAGTAGCCTCTTTTTTAATTTGAATTATAGAGTCTCCTCAACTTCATAAAAACATGAGAATATAAATTTTGATTGAAATAAAACTAGAAATTTCAATCCACAACTTTTTCTTCTAACATGAATCTATCGAATTAATTAGACCTCAATGATTTTCCTCAAGCCTCGCACACAAACTTATAAGTTGTGTCATATGCAATGAGCTTCCGATAGATATAAATGATTCTTTGATAGAAGAAGAGGTTGTCCTTAGAGAGATAGTTGAAAATCATCCATCTGAAAATGCAAGAAAGGCAAACGAAAAAAATATCTCTAAAGATTTAAAGAATTCAATTAAGACATTGTTATTAGTGAGATTCAAAAAGGTTCATTAACTGCGCAAACTTATGAAAAAGTTGCGGCCACTTTTTTCATATCCAAGAGGTCAGTGTATAAGATTTAGAAAAATGCAAAGAAAGTCACATACAGCCAAAGTGTAATGAAATGCTCATGGAATAGGGGACACAATCGTGTGGAAATGAGCAGATTCTAGTACTTGTTTACCCAAATAGAATATTTTTGGATTTTAATTCGTGTTTATTTCATTTACCATGAGTTCTCAATTCAAAGGAATGCCATAAACTGTGTCATTTTTGAAAAAAAAAAAAAAAAAAAAAAAAGTTTATTTCAATTTACCAATGAGTTTCTCAATTCAAAGGAATTGCCCATAAACTGCTTTGTCATGTATTTTTTGAAAAAAGAAAAAAAAAAAAAAGGCACTTCATGCACCAAGTATCTCACATCAAGTTGTTACTCAAAAATTTACATAATTAAAAAAAAATAATTGGACACAAATGCTTTTCCATTTTGGAGAATAAAATTTAGGATTGGCACACCCAATGTTCGGTTAATTACTATGCAAATGAATTACAGTCAAATTTTGGATTTTTGATTAAAAAAAAAAAAAAAAAAAAAAAAAGCTTCATGCCAAGTATCTAACATCAAGTGTATAAATTACATAAACATTAAAAAAAATATATGGACACAAATGCTTTCATTTTGGAGAATAAAATTAGGATTGCACACATGTTGGTTATTATGATGAACTTACAGTCAATGGATTTTTTGATTTAAAAAAGAAATCCTCATATTTTCTCTTAACAATTAATGGTCAACTTAATCCTTGTCTTTTACACTATCTTGGAATTTTTCCAAAAGAAACAAATTAATAACAAGGATAAACAAGACATCTCAATTTGGCATACTTTCCAAAAGTTCCAAATAAAGTAATTTTGTCTATAAAAAAATTAAAAAAGGAAAGTTTGTCTATATAAAACGAACGGAAAGAGTATTACTGGGTTTTTGTATTGTTTGAAATCTTCAAAATTTAGCTTTGGGATAAATTTGAATAGTTTTCAAATAAAGTCATGAAATGTGAATAAATGCTTCAAATAATATATATATGTATATAAATATACGCACGCGCTCACAAAATTCTTCAAATAATAATATCTATCAAGTGAGACAAATAAATGGCTTTGCTTTTTATTTGGGATATTTTATATGGGATTCCCAGTCAGCTGATGTGTTGGTAGAAGGTGGGACCCTATAATAGCCACGTCAACAAATTTCAAACGGATTTTAACTGAGGTCATAATTGTTAATAAAAAATAAGTTGCATGTATTGATTGAAAAAAAAAAAAAAAAAGAATTAGTTAAAATTATTAAAATTTGTAAAGTTTAGGATTTATTTGACCATTAGGCCTTTGTATAAAAGTGATTCATTTGGTATTAGTTGTCAGCCAAAAATTTTGAAGAAGAAGAAGAAAAGAGATGAAGCGGTGTGCAAATAAAGCAAAGTAATATGCAATTCTTTCACAACACACAAGGCAACAAGCAATCCTATACCACAATCATAACGATGGTGTCCAACCCCACCTTGGATTGTAAACATAAACTTTATAACTTACAAGAATCAATGATTTAATCTTCTATGTAAAAGGTAACTCTATACATCAAATCAGCTATTATATACGATAAAGGAACATAAATATAAAAAAACAACCAACATATAGTTTATTCAATGTAAATCTCAGTCTTAATAAAATAGAACAAATAATTGTTCCAAATTCAATATTATTACAATAAGCATGGTTAATAATATAAACTCTATCACCCTTTTAATATGTGACTTTTATTTCGTATTATAATTAATATAATTATCTAATCATTTGATATGATTTTCAAAATCAAACATTGTATCAAAGGTTTTTATAATGCATTTCGGGGACTCTATAATCAATTTTTTACTCAATGTAAGGCTAGTAACTGTATGGAGGCTACAAGCAAAGTCAGATATGCTTGACTCACTGATTAGTTGGCACTAAAGCATACATCTCTTATTCTCTTTCCTTGTATGAAAAAAGGAATTAGGTTTTACTGTTGATTTGCTGGTGGCAAGTCTCTCTACTGGCTATAAATAAATTTAGGAACCAAAAAATATTATTTAATTTGATATATTTATTGAATATTTATAGAATAGATAAGACTTTTACTTTTCTTGGGCACAGATGAAGAAGGCTAGGAAAGCCTAGGTACTTGATATTTGGAAGTCGAGTTCAGTTTAATTGCTTCCATTTTTATGTTAAACCAAGTAAGGAGTAATCTTCATCGATCATGGGCATTTAAACCTTCCCAAAAATGTTCCCAAATTTCTTACTTAGATCAATGGTGAAGCAGACCGTTATAATATGATCGGGAGTGCTGCCTATGGAATCAATTGCATTGTTATGGCATAGCATAGTTCCCAAGGTTTCCTTGGGTGATGACTCCTTTTATTCTTTTTTCAATTTAGATGATTCCCATACCTTTTCGATAGACTAAGTAAGACACAAGTGACTTGGGAAGTACCTAAGCGGACACGACTACCCACAACATCATATAACTCTTTACAAGCAGTTTGCGATAAGGACTCATCTCGAAAAACATTGTAAGCCTTTATTTTTTCATCATCTAATTATTGCATTCCTAAGGCTCAACCTTCTTGTAATATCAACAAAATTGTAATAATCCATTTGCAAATAAGTTAGCTTATTATGCCCCTAAGAGTCTGGTAGTAGTGCTTGATCTTATGTGGGTAATGTAATGTAATAGGATGCTAACTCATTATGTTAATTCTCTTCATTTGTTATAATAATCGAATTTCAGTTGTTATTATTGTTGCCATCTTCTTCTGCTATTTGAAATTCCTCTCTTACATCTTTATATTCATGTTGATATTATGACAAAAAATACCATGAGAGACAACCAAGCAAACAAAAAGAAAATCCATAGAGAATTTTTATTTTCTATTAATGTATTATATTATATTATATTTATTAGAGAATGTAGCAATAAAAAAGAATAAAGTTTAATTTATCTTTATGGTCTCGTAAGCTCTCATAGCTTTTTCTCTCTTACAATCCTATTTTACTTTTGCATCCATGGAACAAGATTTCTCACATCTAGCCATTGCCGATGATGAGGATGAAGGACTACCTGTCAATGAAGCTTCTCCGACACCACCCCTTACCTACGAGTTTTGCTTAGTAGGGATGTTTCTCACCTATATTGTGGTGAACTTCTAGTCCATGAAAATTACCTTTGTGGATTTGTGGCATCCGCTGGGAGGAGTTACCATCACTGATTTGGGGGCTAAGAGATTTCTGTTTCGCTTCTTTACCAGGGTGAATTTTGATAGGGTATTAAACGGGGCTTTGTGGACGTTCAATTATCATCTCCTTGTTTGGAGTCTGATAAAAGATGATGAGGACCCATTGGAGATACCACTACGGTTTGCGGATTTTTGGGTGCAAGTACATAGTTTGCCGGTTGGTCTAATGTCACAGTTAGTGGCCAAAGCATTAGGGAGTTTTTTGGGGTCTTTTGTTGACTATGATAAACAGAAAAATTTTTCTGTCTTTAATAGTTTTATGAGGATACGGGTTAAGTTAGATATTAGACAACCTCTATGGAGGTGAAAGAAACTAGTTGATTCCCTTGGTCATGTTCATTACGTCTAGTTCAGGTATGAGAAGCTCCCTCTATTTTGCTATTTGTGTGGTCGGCTAGGCCATACTGATTCGTTTTGTGAGTTGCAATTGCGCATGAAGAAGGAAGACCTGAAATCGGCATGGGATGACCGGGTTAGAGTTCCCAATTGCCGGAATACTCAATGGACAAGTCCATGGTTATGTGAAGATAGCAAGTTTGACATTCCTTTAATGTCGGTGAATAATATGGGATATGGTGGAGATGATTCATCATTTTTGAATTTCCAAAATTTTCGTGCTTCCTTTTACGACATGAAAGTTAATTTTGAAGATGTTAATAACCAAGCGGGCTACATAGAAACAAATAATGATTTTATAGGCTGTAATACATCTAATGGGCCTGAGGATGTGACCTTGGATGGTATTGCATAAATTAAAAAAAGACTTAGAAGCTTTATAACTGATCCGACTATTGTTGTTTCCTCTACTCTAAAGGATTCGACTACTAGCAAACCCGTGTTGTCTTCTACAACATGACCCAATGGAGTGGTTGGTCCTGGAGAGCGGGATGGCTAAGAGCAATGAAGTTGCTAAGTTGGAACTGCTGGGTGTTGCTACTTAAAGGATTTCGACTACTAGCAAACCCGTGTTTGTCCTTCTACAACATAAACCGCAATGGAGTGGTTGGTCCCTGGAGACGGGAATTGGCTAAGAGCAATGAAGTTGCTAGTTGGAACTCTGGGTTGTTGCATAATTAAGAAAAAAGACTTAGAAGCTTTATAACTGATCCGAATATTGTTGTTTCTCTACTCCTAAAGGAATTCGACTACTAGCAAACCCGTGTTGTCTTCTACAACATGACCAAAAATTGGAGTGGTTGGCTCCCTGGAGAGCGGGATGGTTCTTAAAGAGCAATGATAGTTGCTAAGTTGGACTGCTGGGTGTTGGCTTAAGGCGTCAAATTTCCTAATCTCGAAATTTTGATGATTAAAACAAATAAATAAATTTAAATTATACTTTATTTAATGTACTAATACCAGGTTATTTGTATGCAGAATTCTTAATGGAAAGAAAACAGACAAAAGAACAGTCCATAAACAAAAAAATCCATAGTATGTCGAAGATAATACAAAGAACCTAGAATAGTTTTAGGTACTATCTTAGGATATCACACAATTAAGTAGGTATAGAAGAGAAAATTCATCTTAAGCACAAAAACTAATTCCTTTTTCTCTCATCAAAAATATTTTTAAGAAATTAGATTCTTTCAAAAAATAATTCTTTTTTGTTTTTCGAAAATCCTTTAAAAAGAAATCAAAATGATTCCAATTACCTAAATTAAATAGAATTATGTCTCTAAACGATTTTGGTAAATAAACTCGGATGTTTTTTTTTTCGGAAATTATCGTTTGAAAGATCTATAAGATATTTAACATTTTATTCTCTAGCACTAAAACGAAGGAAGATCTCATCTTTTTCATTTTTTTTACAGTAAGTAGTATCTTTTTGAAATATTTTCCAAATAAAATGCTTTCGAAATAAATTTTTTATGTTTTACAAGGAATAGGAGATCGTCATAATTATTTTCTTCCAAAGGATAACAAACAAATTTTGGTAACTAGAATCTTCGATATCTTAACTAAATAAGGAAACCACGCAAATAGAAAATTCTGATTTTCAAAATTAAAATATCCACTATTGGGTCTATTAAAACGAAGCAAGTCACAAATTCTCTTTCTATAGGAGGGAACTAGTGGAAGAAAAGAGTAGTTTTTCGTTTTAAGAGTTTCACCGATTGGATCAAATCCTTTTATCTCTCAAAAACTTACTATCTGCCCCCCATTTTTCTTTTCCATCTTTACACTCATGTTTTTATCTTAAAGAGAAAAGAACTTTCTTTAAATAACTACTTTTGAAAAAACGGTTCCGTTGTTTCTAAATGATTTTTTTAATCTGAAAAAACTGTATTTTTCCTATGCTTATATTATGTAATTTCTTGTCTGTCTTATTAGTAGATTCTGTAATCCTTTAGTAGACCAAGTTTTTTTTTAATTTGATAAACAATTGTGTTAATAGCTTTTTAGTTTAGCAAGATATTTGTGAAAGGGTTTATCAAGGCAAACTTTCTCCGTGAGAGAGATTCTAATGTCCCCTTAAATTTGAGTTTCTGTACTATGCCAAAAACAGAAAGGGTTTGAGGTTAACTAGAACCTTTGGAAAATCCTAGTGGGATAAAAGGTAGATTCTAGGTGTTGATTAGGTGTTGATCTATTGCCTTGTACTGTTAGTTTGTCTCTGTTTTCGCCTTGAGATCCCATACCCCGGAAGGACCTCGGAAAACTTTTGCTTTTACTAAATTTTATTTGAATTGTGATTTTATTTAACAAATGGTGACAAAACATTTTAGGAACGCGATGCCGATAAATTAGTCTTATAAAAATTTTGAGTCGCCACCCATTATTTCGGCAATGACTTCATTTAACCCAATTTTATTTAAGGCCAATTATTTGAAAAACTGGTCAGGCGCACCACGTGCGATTCTAGGTAAGGGAATTGGGTACGTCGAAGGGAATTGGGTACGTCGATCCATTGGAAGCTGACGCCCGGAAAATCGGCCTCTTTTTAACCTATAATTTCTAATTTATTTTATTTTAGAAAAGCCAATTTAGTTAATTAAACCCAACCCGAATAAATCGAACCGAGTTCCTATGTGGAAAATTAATTAATCATCCCAAATAAATCCATTTATTGCATTCATAACCATTCAATCCATATCAATCATCCAACCCATAGCAAAAATAATTAAAAGACCCGCTCTTGCCTTATAGTTAAAGGCGGGAGGCGGGCCACAACCGGAATTTTAAAAGTATAATTTAAACAATATAAATTCCAATAAAATCCTAAATCCCAAAATTCATATATGAATAGTAAATTAACCTATTTTGATTTGATTAAAACGTACATCTGGCCCATTAATTGGTTCCAATTTTTGAATAAAAAAATTTTAAGCATTTATTTTCAATTAACACGAAATTAAATAAAAAGGTGAAATTTTAATTCTGGAAAACCCTAAGAAATAGTTGGCGTCACGCAGCTGTTCTATGAAGAACAGTTGCGTGACAGAACTCCTAGTTTGCGTGAACGCATCTGTTTCGTGGACTTTTAAATCAAATTCTCAAATTCATCAATCACTTGACTTTGACAAAATTCTCAGATTCATCAACCATTTATTTAAATCATAATATTAAATAAAAACATAAAAAACGAGATAAAAACATAAGCACGAACAGTTCCGTCACGCGACTAGTCAAGGTGATGTCAACCTCTTTTGAACATGAACAGTTCCGTCACGCAGCTGCTCTGGTCCGCAACTACTTTTCAAACTACCATTTTTTACATTTTCTTTTTATCAAAACTTATTTAATATTATTCAGAAACACTCAATAATGGGCAGAATACTACTTAACGAATATCAAACTACCCAAACACCAACAAAATAGATATTTAATAAACTAACAACTAAAAAATAATAAGAAGAGTTTAGATGATTACCTAAACCTCAGATTTGAGGATTACACGCGATTTGGGTGCCTTAGGAATAGTGTTTCAGGATCCTAGAAATGTTCTTTGCCAAGTTTTAACAAGAAAAACTCTTTTTTTCTTTTCTTTTCTCTCTTTTCTCTTCTTTTTTGTGATTTTGGTTTTAACCTATTTAATCTCTAATGCTTCGTTTTTCTTCAAGATGACTCAAAAGAGTTCTTGTAGAAACCCTAGCCGCAAATGCTCTTTTTGTTCTCCAAAAGAAGCAAATGCTCTTTTTGTTTCTCCAAAAGATCGCTCTTCGTTTTTTTTTCAAAAAGTCCCGTATAAGAGATAAAATGTTGTATTTATAGGTGGGGTAGGGCAAACAAGAACAGAGCTTGGGCGTCAATGCAGCTAACAGTTCGTGGACGGACCCCGCGAGAGCTGCGTACGCAGCTCACTTTTCGTACAGTTGCCACCCGTATCTACAAAAAAAGAGCGAAAAACCAGTATCCACACAAAAAGCAAAACCGTTATACGGGCTTTTCAAGGTGACTTCATCCTGGTTAGAGTTGCGTGACGCAACTATTAGTGCCGTCACGCAACTTATAGCTGAGTGACGCAACCCTAGCGCAGATCAGACTCCTTTGATTTGGTTCAAATCGATTCTTGGTTTAAAAACTTCTAGTTGACCCTGATTCCTTATTCCGTATCCTTATATCCTCATCGGGTTAGGCGGGGGCATAAAAACACGCGTCAACAGTAAGTACTATGATCCACTTCTGTGTCTAATTGATTTTTGCCGTGTTTCATTTTAAGTTACTTATTTTGTTTTTATTTCATTTCATTTCATTTATTCATTTACAATAAATTGGTTGGTTAAGCACTATGAAGTTTTGGCTTGATACTAATTTTAACTTACACTTCTGTTTTATATTTAGAAATGCTAAAGTTGTTAAATGAAATTTGATGTTCCTAAAACTGAAATAAGTCTTTATCTTCTCTGAACCATTTAGAACTTTGAAATTTCTGATAAGTGAATCTACCAAGTTTCTAACTGTTCTTCTATTTTCAGTATATTTCACTACTATGGGGTTTTCTAATTAGTTTTTCTAAACTTGATTAAAGCTCTGTGAAGCAGTTCCAATTTCATAACTGTCTTCACACAGTCCTTATATGATTTTTCTAAACTTTAAATGAGGAAGTTTCTAAATGACAATAGCTTTCCCATCATAAAGAAGTTCTAATATTGAATAAGACATTGCGAAGCAGTTTCTAATTTAAATAGCTGCACTATTGCATAGTCCTGTCTATAGACACATTGTGAGAAAGTTCTAATCCATAATCTATTCTCACAAGTTTTCTTTATTTTTTAAAGTTCGCTGCACTTAGAATTCTATATATTGTTTTAAATTCTAAAATACTTTTTACGAAAACCAAATTTTTCCCCCTCTTGGGTTTGCATACATATAGACGGGACCCACACTGGGAAACTTTGCAACCTGGATAAGTTAGTGTGCTAAGGGACTTTAATCTTTGAGCTATAGGCGGATGTAAGAGTTCTTGCTGGAAACAAGGGTTTTTATGGAGCCTCGTATGGAGGGAATTGTAATAACATGCTGCATTTTTGAATAGTTGTTTTTCTCCGGTTGACAGATTGGGTTTGGGGGGGGGGAGGTTTGTCCTCCTATGGAAGAGTAATGTTCAATCTTACCATTCACAAGTTACTCTCTAATTTCATTGACCTGTCGAATTTCTGGGGTAGAGATTTGGGGGGGGGGGAGGTTTGTCTCTCCTATGGAAGAGTAATGTTAATCTTACCATTACAAGTTACTCTCTAATTTCATTGACTGTCGAATTTCTGGGGTAGAGAGTGACTGGAGAATGACCGGTTATTATGGCTTCCTGAAATGAAATTGGCGTAGAGCATCATGGAATTTAATGAGAGCTCTGGCTGCGCGTGTTTCACTTCCTTGGCTTTATTTAGGCAATTTTTACGAGATAGCTACTAGTACTGAGAATTTTGCTGGTTCTCCTCAACCTTTATTTCTATTGGATGCTTTTAATGAGGCTTGCAACAATTGCAATCTTGAGGACCTGCCTCATGTTGGGTCATTTTTTACATGGAAGACCAGGCGGGGAGCGATTGGATCGTTATATGTCTACTGCTGACTGGTCCATTATGTTTTCGGATGCAACGAGTCGAGTACTATTAGCTCCAGTTTCAGATCACTACCCGTTGATGGTTCACACCAATTCATAGGTTAGTGAGACAATAACTCGTCCTTTTAAATTTGATAATGCTTGGCTTTTTTATGGGGACTTGGAGCAAGTTGTTAAAAATGCATGGGCCAGCCCTTTAGGGGTGGGTTTTTTATCGAAGAGGGACTATTTGACTCATCAGTTATAGTAGCGGGGTAGGGATCATAACTGAGAATTTCGGAGGAGGAAGGCTACCATTAAACGCATGCTTGAGGATGAGTACATATTGCAGAATGGGTCAGCAGCGTGTGAGTTAAAGTAGGAATAGAATAATTTGTTAGTGCAAGAAGATCTTCACCGTCGTCAACAAGCTAAATTATTTTGGTACAAGCATGGAGATAGAAATGCCAAGTATTTCCATGCTCATATCAAGCAACAAAGATGATTCAATCATATTGAGAGGATGTGAGATGAGAATGGCGTATGGGTTATGATCCACATGACATTCAACAGTAAATCATTCACTATTATAATACTGTGTTTGAGCGTGGTATGTTAGATAAAGCACGATTGCTTAGTTTAGTATCCTAATGAATTTATGAGGAAGCTAATGCTTGGTTTACAGCCCCTTTCTCCATTGATGAAATTAAAGAGGTCGTGTTTCAAATGCATCCTAATAAGGCTCTAGGGTCGGATAGTCTAAACCCGGCTTTTTACCAGAAGTTTTAGCATGTGGTCAGGGAAACAATAGCGGATGATTATTGTCTTTGGCTACAACAAGGTATTTTTCCTACTTCCTTAACTGATACCCTTATTGTTCTCATCCCCAAGAATGATAGTCTAGAGTGTCTAAAGGATCATAAGTCGATCGCTTTATGTAATGTATAAAATTTCATCTAAAGCCCTTGCTAATAGGCTTAAGCACTTTTTACCGAATATTATTTTTGACAATCAATCAGCTTTCATCCTAGGTCGTTTGATTACTGATAACATTCTTGTAGCCTTTGAAACCTCACATAATATAAAATGGAGAACTAGTAATGGTATGGGTTCATGTGCTTTTAAAATTGATATAAGCACGACTTATGATAGGGTTGATTGGGAGTTCTTAAGGGATATGCTTAGACGTTTTGGTTTTTTTGAGCAATGGGTTAGTTGGATGTCCTTGTGCTTTTCGAAGGTAAATTATAAGGTCAATTTTAATGGTGCCCATGTGGGTCCTATCAGGCCAGGTAGGGGACTTAGGTAACGGGATCCTCTTTCACCATACTTGGATCTTATTTGTGTTGAGGGCTTATCCTTTTTATTTTTGGATGCCAAAAGGAGAGGTTTGGTTCATGGTTGTAGGGCTGATGGTAGATGTCCTAGTATTTCTCACCTTCTATTGGCGAATGACTCTAGTTTTTTCCTTATACCTAATGTTTTTGAGGCGTGTAACGTTAAATCCATCCTTTCTGAGTATGGACGAGGTCAATCTGTCAATTTTGGAAAGTCGGTTATTTTTTTTTAGTCTGAATGTGAATGGGGATTTGAGGAATAATATTTTGGGTATTTTGAATGTCCATCTTCCTTTAAGGACGGGTAGTTATTTGGGCTTGCCTTCCCTTATAGGTCATAACAAGCGACAGATTGTTGGCTTTATTAAAGATAGGCTCCGGTGCCGGATCAATGGATAGATTAATAGATTTTTCTCTAGGGCAGGCCATGCAGTTCTTCTTAAATCTGTAGCAAAAGCTATCCCCTCTTTTTGTATGAGCATTTTTCTGCTTCCTTTATCTATATGCTCTGAGTTGCATATTATAATGAGTAAATTCTGGTGGAGGGGGAAGGGAAATGAGGGCAGGGGAATTAATTGGTTAGCCTGGATAAGATGTGTAGCCTTAAAAAGGACGGTGGTATGGGCTTTAGGGATTTGCATTGTTTCGACCTTGCCATGTTGGGTAAGCAAGGAAGGAGGTTGTTAACCAACATCAACACTCTCCTCTATAGAATCTTCAAAGCTAAATATTATCTGGAGGGGAATCTTCTTAGTGCGTCTGTAAGGAGAAACCTGAGTTTTGTGTGGAAGAGTGTAGTGTTTTCTAACGGGATGTTGAAGCAAGGGGTTATATGGAGCTTAGGAAATGGAGAGGATATTAGGGTGCTAGTGATCCTTGGATTCCAAAAATTGATTCCTTTTTATTGGAGGATGGTGATGCTTTTGTGGATTTGGATATGAGGGTGAAAGATCTTTTTAAGGTGGGGAATAGGAGATTGGATATTGCTAAGCTTATGGAGTTATTTAGTATTAGGGATATTCGTACTATTATTGGGATTCCACTTGGTCCTTTTGATAATAGGGAAGTTCTTATTTGGCATTTTGACAAAAAAAGGGTTGACACGGTCAAGTCGGGTTATCATATGAGTTTGAAGTTTATGGGTAGAGATCCTACTAAATTAGCTGGTGAAATTTGAAGTAGGCTTTGGAGTTGACAGGTTTTTTCGCAAGTGTACGAATGAGTAGAGTATCATCCCACGAAGATTGTATACCAAATATCAAAATTGCGTTAACCTACTATTATTTAAACGACAATAAGGAAAATTATTTTAAGAAATTAAATGAAAAGAAATAAAAGAAAATAAAAGAAATCAAACAAGACAATTTGATGAAAAGAAATCAAGGATTAAAAACTACTAGGGATTTTGACTTCACTTAATTCTATCCAATTTATTGTATTAGTAAAAGAAATCAAAGGATTAAAAACTCACTAGGGATTTGATTGCTGTGCTAGGGATAAACTACTAGGGATTTTGACTTCACTTAATTCTATCCAATTTATTGTATTAGTTTGATAATCAATTTTAATTGTTCAAGTAGGGGGAAACAACCCTAAAATTACTAATAAGCTCTCCCGATGTATTATTAGCTATTTTCACCCGGTCTAATTACCTATCTTCCAATAGAGAAATCAAACATGAATTAAATCATTAAGTTTTATGGTTTGTTTGTGAATTCATAAACTAAGGTCGTTAACTTATGAAAATTCCCCATGAGTCAAACCATATAGCTTTCGCATAATGTTATTATTCTCATGTGATTTATTACCTTTTTTCATATCAAAAACCCTTCTCCTGATAGTGATTAATGAAATAAATCATTTCAGGGGAGAAACTCTGCCTAGAAACATTAAGTTCACTAATAAATTACACTTTGAACAAAGTAAAGCAAATCTAATACTATAAATTGGAATAGAAATTAAGCTATATCAAATCCCTAGTATGAGAGTTTAGTTCGACATAGTAATTAAATAAAAATCAATTAAACCTGTAAATAATCCCATAAAGAATAATAAGCAAAAAGAGAGTTTAGAACCAAACTAGTCAACTATGGGTTTGAGCAGCTTCCTTGAATCTTGACACCAACTTAAATACTTAAGTCTTAATGAGGGAGAAAATTATCTATAAAACAATAGAACCAGAGATGGTATATACAATGAATGGATTCCACCCCCGATCATGGCTAGTCTCTCTCTCTATATAGACTTTCTGGAATAGTTTCGTGTTCGTTTAGTAAAGTGAATCTCTATTGAGCAATAAATCTTTTGGAGATAGGAAACTATTTAAGCTTTGTATTTCTTCCTAATTAGGACTCTCTCAGCATTTAAATAGGATTTAAACTTGATTGGCATGTCAGAAAAGCATCTCATGCAGGTCCATGCAAGCGGCACAGGCCAGAGTTATCATTTTCGGCCCAATATGAAGTCAGGCATTCAGCACGGGCATGCTATCTGGCACGGCTTGGGCATGCTCTTTGGCACGACTTGGGCATGCTAGACTCTGAACCTCTGTTGAATTTATCTTGAACACAACACGGGGCACTGGATAACACGCCCAGGGCATACCAGCCTTTTTGCTTAGGTACACTCTTTTCTATATTTTTGGCTGGTTTTCTATAAAAATGCTACAAAATTTTCTAAGATCAAGTGAAATGTGATTCAAGGAAGCTTTAAACAAAAATATAAATAAAACAAAATAAAAAGTAATTAAAGTAATTAAAAATACTAAAATTCCTAGTAAAAACTATATATATTAAAAATATTATAAAAATAACACTTATCAAAATTCTCCAAACTTAAACAATTGCTTGTCCTCAAAACTTAAACAATTGCTTGTCTCATGAACAAAGAACTAAAACAAAAGAAACAACAATGCTAAAAAACTAACAAGCTAGCTTAATATGCTTGGGGATAATTATTCACCAATAAAAAAATTATTCACATGAAAAATAAATCCAAGTGTTTCTTATGCTAATTATATTCAGCACAAAATTTAAATTCTCAATAAAAAAACATTCCTTCTAATTTAAACATAAGTTAATAAGAATTTTAAGATTTTCAACACCAATAATTATTCAAACTATGACAAATAGAATATGAATTTTCATAAAAATTATTTAACCTTTAAATAAGATGTTTAACAAAATAAATCCAACATTACATAGGCAAAATTAGTAATCCCTTCTCCACAATGGAAATGAAACACAGTTAGAAAGATCAAAAGGTTTTTATTTAGATTTTAATGAGTTTTAGGGATATACTTTAGCTAAACAAGGGAAATGATAACAGGATAGACAAAAAGAATGCATAATCTCAGGATTTTCATTACATCAAAAAAATTTTTTTTTTTAAAAGAGAGATTACCGTGGAATAATTTACTAGCACAATATTAGAGGCCATTTGGCAAGGATTATTCTTCTTAATTTTAATGTTTTGATAAGAACTTTCTTGCTATGATTCCCCAAACTTGAATTTTGATTACTTTTTATTTCACGGGGTGATCTTCTTTTTTTCTTTTTCTCTTTGATTGCTAGCATTAATGAATTAACTCTCATTTTTATTCTTTTTTTATATATATTTTAATGTAGCTAAACCAAATTATTATACATTCTTGTACTTAGGGTAAGGATTTGACTTGGTTTAATAGTTATGTTAAACAAAGGTAAACAATAAAATTTGGATATAGGCTTCAAATGGATATAGGCTTCAAATTGGTTGTAAAGGTCGATACATTTAATAAGGGTGGCCCCAGCTAAATAATGAAGTTCAACAAAGAATGCTTAAATCATCTCTTTTCTAAATGTAAGCATTTAAAATTTTGCCTCAAGGGAATTCTATTTTTCTTCTAGGAATGCTAAGGTTAAATAAATTTTGATTTAAAACATACTTGTAATGCAATAAAAATTCATAAAAATAATTGTTTTTTGATCTTAAAAACAAATAGTTAAAATCAAAGATCATGTTAAGTTAAAATTTTAATTAAAGCTTAAACATACTAACTACGAAAAATCAACTAAATTTATCACAGTTCTAAAATTATAAATTATGATAATTTTCAAGCTTGCTCACAATTATTCCAACCATATTAAGCTAATGAAACAAATAAAACTAAAATTTTAACTAAACTTTTCCTTCTTCCAACTTAATGTAGCACATTATGTTGAATAATCTTTAATATAACATAGATCTATTGTTCATAGAATTTGTTTGATAGAAATAGACAATAAGCGGAAGCCTACCTTGATCCATAACAACAGATCTATGTTATGGGTTACCTCGTTGCGGCAATTCGATTCTCACCTTAACAGCAGATCTATGTTTTTTCCTCTGGCCTTTTGTCCGTAAGTTTTCTCTCAATGGTCAGAGAATAATCAACAGCTACGGGAGTTTCTTTTATGAGCTCTCTCAAACAACTCTCTCAAACAAGCTATCACCGTTTTTGGGTGTTTGAGGCAGCCGGTGACACCTCTCTATTTTTGTTTTTCTTTTTCCTGTTGTTTCACCCTAAGCTGTCGATTTCTTTTTACTTTTATAACGGCAGAGGAAAGGGTATTAAAATCCTCACTGGCTCTTAGCCATTAAAGCCCATAACCATCATCTTGGGCCACCTTACCTTAATTAGAACCAGCCCTTTAATCACATAGGCCACATACAGATTATTAAATAATCTAACAATCTCCCACTTGGCCCATGTGCATTTCATGAGTCTATCATGTTTACCTTAATTTGAATTAAGATGATTGGATTATGGCGGTCACAAGTCATTAATCGACATGATTCCTTCCATATATCACAGACCACTTCAATTCATAAACTTTAGTGGAGAAACTATTCAACAAATAATACATTATCACAATCAAATGTTATTGTTATCTCACTCAAACCATTATTGTATACAACTATAATGTAGATAACACATAAATAAGCAAAACACATCTTTAAATTGAATTCCCAAAGTGTTCACCATAATATGAAGCAAAACAACCATATGTAATAATAATATCATACAAGTTAAAACATTATGCTAATAAGAATTATTTATCTATAATTTGCCCACCTATCAAACATGGCCAGTGAAGATTTTGGGGCAGTAGCCTTTTTAGTGCGGGATCCGCTTAATCATCATATCGTAACCGATATGCTCATTGACACTTACACTTTGTGTTTTTGCACTTCTTCTTTCACAGATAGGTACTTTAAATCCATGTGTTTTGCACCTTTAGAGTACCTATCATTCTTAGATAAGAAGACAGCTGCGGAATTATCACAGTAAATTCTCAACGGTCTAGCTATACTGTCGACAATGCCTAGACCAGAGACAAAGTTCCGCCACCACAATGCATGAACAGTGGCCTCAACGCATGCCACAAATTCAGCCTCCATAGTGGAAGTAGCAATGATAGACTGCTTTCCATTTTTCCATGATACTGCTCCTCCAACTAGAAGAAACAAGTAGCCAAATGTAGACTTTCTCGAATCTACACAACCAGCATAGTGCATAAGTCTGAATCCGAGTCTCACACTTCTAGATGGCTGGACTTTCTATACAGTGAGTATATGATCCTTAGTAGCTTGTAAATACCTAAGTACTTTCTTTGCAAGGTTTCCAATGGTTATCCACGGATTACTATTGATATCACCCTAACATTCCTACGGCGAAAACTAATATCCGGTTACATGTCTGAACATACATTAAGCTCTCAACCACTGATGCATATGGAATAGACTCCATCTCTTTACGTTCCAAATCATTTTTAGGACATTGCATTTCGCTGAACCTATCTCCTTTCCAAATCAAGCTTCTTTTCATGTGGATTATATATCCTTACTTCCGCTGAGCAACTCCAAACATGAAGATGCCTCAAACTAGGTTTCCTTTCCATCCACAGTTCATAAGGGGTCATAGGAACTGCCTTACTAGGAACCCTATTAAGTAAATATGCAACAATCTTTAATGCATGCATCCAAAATGATAAAGGTACAGTACAATTATTTAGCGTACTCCTAACCATTTCCATAAGAGTACGATTCCACCGTTCAGCTACACCATTCTGTTGAGGTGTACCTGACATTGTGTATTGCGCACAAATGCCACGACTTTCAAGGAAATTTGCAAATGGACCTGGACATTGTCAAGGAAATTTGCAAATGGACCTGGACATTGTCCATTTCATTAAATTTACCATAAAGTTCACCACCTCTATCACGATCTTACCCTAATATTCACCACCTCTATCAGATCTCACCACTTTAACTTTTCTATTTAACTACCTCTCTACCTCATTGATGAATATCTCAAGGATATCCACTAATTGAAACTTTTCATGCGGTAAATATATATAACCGTACCGTGAGAAATCATCAATAAATGTAATAAAATATTTTCCACCACCCCCAGAGGGAACATCAAAAGGACCACATATATCAATGTGTATAAGTTCAAGCAATTCACTACTTCTTGTGGCTGGATTCTTTAATGAGTGCTTAGTTTGCTTATCTTTAATGCAATCTATACACACGTCTCAGTCAGTGAAGTCTAATTGAGGTAAGATTTCACCTTTTACTAACCTCAAAATCCTTTCTTTGGATATGTTTATGTGACTTAACCTTTTGATGCCCACAAGAAAGTTAGAACAATTCATTTATGTGCACTACGTCTTATTACCTATATTTGTTCAAACATTAAACAGGGATTCAATAAATTCAGCAGTTTCAAGATTAAAACGGATACAAACAATTTAATCAAGTACCAGGAACCATAATATTACTTATGTTTGTATAATGAAAAAAAACACCATTACAAATCTAAAAATTGAAACCAACATTATCCAACCTTCCTTACAGAAAAACTAGATTTAACTAGATTTCTAGCACATTCAAGAACATAGAGACACTTTTCAAGATCCAGATAACAACCAGTATCCAGGATCAATCTATAAGTCCCAATTCTTTCTATTTGTGCCTTCATTCTGTTTCCCATGTATAGGAACTTTTCAGTTTCGTTTATGGGTTGGATCGAAAGAAATCCCTATATAACATGAGACACATGAGTAGTTGCACCAGAATCTAACCACCACGTATTATGAGGCACTTCAATAAGATTTGATTCAAAACATACTGAAACATAAAGTATACCTTTCTTTTCAAACCAAATCTTCCTTTTAGGACAGTCCTTCTTCCTTCTCGAACAGTCTTCTTGAAGCTGAGCCGTTCATTGCCTACACCGCAGTAGCAACTTTAATTTCTTACAAGACTTTGGCCCAGCATTCAACCTTCATACTGTGCAGCTGTCCCTTTTCTTGCCTTTACTTCCGCTAATTGTGATTGTTGCCTGGCTCGCTAGCTCGCATTATGAAATGTGCAGAGTTGACGATGATTTCCTTCGTCAATTTCTTAATATCCTTCCTCTTATATTCAATCATGGCCTTGATTTCCTGACATGTTCAGTTTTTTCCTTAGGGTGTTGTAATCTCAAGTGGAACTGACCAAACTCTAAAGAAGGAAGTGAGTTAAATATAAATTGAACCTAAAAATGGATTCATCACATCCATCTTTCCCATTGATTTCAGTTTTGGCCTGCCAAATTGCATCGCCAGTCACATGAATCAGTGAATGAGGATCTGTGACCAATTAAATACTTCTTCAATCGCCAGCTCACTCGATCAAAGGACCTATGAGTGGACTTGTAGCTCATGTCTCGATTGGAAGTATCCTGGTAATTTCAGCAGGTGTAACAAGTACTCTCGCAATTGTCTAACCCTGGGCATTGTTGGCTTAAGATCATTATCGTAGCTATTATGTCATTCCTCCATTAAGTTCAAGCATTAGCCTCATTCTAGACCGTCCTCATCCTCATTAAGTTCAAGCTTAGCCTATTAGACCGCTCCCAAGCCTCATAATGAGACTTGTCAACTTTAGTGCTGGTCTCTATAATGGCTGCTGACTTTTCAGAGACTAATGCTAGATCCAAGTCCAGAACTCCTAATTGATAATGGATTTGTTCGGACCAATCAGCATGGTTCAATCCATTGAACTTAATCAACCCAGTGCCCATAGCAAACATTTTAAAAGAATCTACAACATTATACATATACTCATGCGTTAATACTTTGAGTAAACATAAAATGGATTCAAACAAATAACAACCTTAATTATGCATCTAGATTCACCTTTGGGTAATATTTAAATGCATCTCACCTTTGGGTAATATTTAAATGCATAGCTTTAATCAATAATGATGCCAAGAAGAAAAATACTTTAATAGACTTTCATTGTGGAGCAACTTGCGATCCTTTATGCAAGTCAGAGAGAAGCATGCCCCGTACTTCTCTCTAAAAGTCAAGGCACGGTCGTGCTCATTGCAGCACACCCCGTGCTTCTCTTTGGAAGTCATGGCACGGCCGTGCTCATTACAGCACGCTCCGTGCTTCTTTCTAGAAGTCAGGGCACGCCTGTGCTACTCTACAACATGTCCTGTGCTTCTCTCTGGAAGTCCATAGCATGCTCGTGCTCATTGCAGCATGCCTGTGCACCTTTCTGGAATCCAGTTAGTTTTTTTTTTTTTTTTAGTTTTTTTTTTTTTTTTTTTTTATTCCTTTCAACCATTCATAATGCTCCATACTTCAATAATGCTCCATACAATATGTATGTTATCTTTGGATATACATTCATATTAATTAGTATAATGATAAGTCTCTTTAATGTCATTGATTATAATTAATGTCTACCTTTGGGTAACCTAACAAGTTATAATCAATGATCTCAATTGTTCACTGTTAACTTTCATGTTATTTAACGGTATCACACAAACATGAACAATTGAAACATGCATAATCAATGTCTAAAATAATCCAAATAAGGCCACTTTGGTGACTAACAAGTTTTCCATTTATTAAACATTGATTTATGCAAAACTTTTATGACTTTTATGAGATTGAATTAAGATCTTAAAACTTTAACGACATAACACAATAATATGTTATAGCCATTCTCTATAAATTACAGCAAAATAATTTATAAAGAAAACGAACAGTTTTCAAATTTCTATAATTTTGGCTTCGTTCAATCATCACAATACAAAATTAATTTTCCATAAATTAAGCCAAACAAAACGCTATCAAACAAATCTAGAACAGGTATAGGCTCTGATATCACATGTTGAATAATCTTTAATATAGCCTAGATCTATTGTTCATAGAATTTGTTAGATAGAAATAAACAATAAGCGGAAGCATACCTTGATCCATAACAGTAGATCTATATTATGGGTTACCTCGTTGCGGCAATTCGATTCTCACCGTAACAGCAGATTTATGTTTCTTCCTTTGGCCTTTTGTCCGTAAGTTTTCTCTCAATGGTCAGGTAAGTTTCTCTCAATGGTCAGAGAATTATCAACAGCTACAGGAGTTTGTTTTCACGCTCTCTCAAACAAGCTATCACCGTATGTATTTGAGGCAGCCATCACACTCTCTATTTTGTTTTCTTTTCTGTGTTAACCCTAAGCTATTGATTCCTTTATCTTTTTAAGGTAGATGAAGGATATTAAACCCTAACTGACCCTTATCCATTAAGCCCACTAACCATCATCTTGGACCACCTTAATTAGAACCAACCCTTTAATCACATGGGCCACATATAAATTATTAAATAATCTAACAATCTCCCACTTGGCCCATCATTTTCCCCAATGTGTGCAAAAATAAGACCACTTCTCCAAACTTATCATATATTATTAAAAAAAGGTGAAAAAATAAAAATAGAGTTGAGAACACCTTATCACCATTGTATTGAAAAATACAATAATACTTATGGAAAAGATTGGATGATAGCCAGGCTAGATTCTGAAAATGGAAGAAACTATGAAAAAGAAAAACGAACAAAATATCCCACATACTAATATCCCACATACTGAAAATAAACTAGAACAAAACAAAATAAAACAACAGGAGTTGTAAATAATAAAAACAAAAAAATAATAAAAAAATAGGAAGCATTTTCACTTTACAAGTGCTCGAGGAGATTAGAGAGAGTTGGAGGGGATGTTTAAGGAGGTATAGTGGGTGGTTAAGGCTTTTAAAAGAGAAGGGAAGATTTAGGGTTCGATTTGTTAGAAGTTGATTCAAAATAGGATATTTTTGACAGCTCTTGCTTTGTTAGATAGTTGCTAATAATTCTCCTATTTTGTCTCTTTGTTTGTTAAGTCAAGGCACATTACTGTTAGTGCCATATTTTTCTATTATTTCGGTTATATGAATGGCTATAAATAAGAGAACAATTCTCTTGATTTAAGAATCTAATGAGAGTGCTTCTTTCATCTCCTTTCATTATTGTTTAGTCTCTTAGTCTTTCTATTCTTATTGCTTAACTTGATGCAGAAGTGCAGTTATCAAGTTTCTAGTTTTTACCCAACATTGTGGTATCAGAGCCAAGTTCAATTTTTGACTGGGCTAGTGTGAGTAAAAATAGAGAGAGAGAGAGAGAGAGAGAGAGAGAGAGAGAGAGAGAGAGAGAGAGACGATGAGAGAGAAACACGTAAAGGAGTGAACACAATAGGAAATTTAGTTCATGGCCTCGTGTGTAATTGGTATTTCCTTTCACACAGCCACTAATACCATCTTCAATGAAAGAAGAAGAAAAAAAAAAAAAAAGATAAAAAAAAATAAAAAATAGAAAGAATATATATAAGAAAAGAAAAGAAGAGAGAGAGAGAGAGAGAGAGAGAGAGAGAAACACGTAAAGGAGTGAAACACAATAGGAAATTAGTTCATGGCTGTGAATGGTATTTCCTTTTCCACACAGCCACTCATACCCATCTTCAATGGAGAGAAGTATGAGTTTTGGAGAATCAAAATGAAGACACTCTTCAAGTCCCAAGATGTATGGGAATTAGTTGAAAGAGGTTTTGCAGATCCTGACACTGATGAAGCAAGGCTAAAAGAGAACAAGAAAAAAAGGATAACAAGGCCTTATACAGCATTCAACAAGTTGTTCATGAATCAATATTCTCACAAATTGTAGTAGCAAGCACTTCCAAAGAGGCATGGGCGACATTGTAGAAAGAATATCAAGGCACAACAAATCTATCACGGTCAAACTTCAATCACTATGACGTGAATTTGAGAATCTAACAATGCAAAATAATGAGACAATACAAGTCTTTTTGTCCACAGTAGTGAATCATTTGAGGTCATATGGTGAAAAATATACTGATCAAGTTGTGGTTGAGAAACTTCTAAGGATCTTAACTCCTAGATTTGATCATGTAGCTGTTGCTATAGAAGAATCCAAAGACTTATCTATTCTATCTTTTGATGATTTAAAAGGGTCATTGCAATCTCATGAAGCCAGAATGAACAGTAGATCAATTGAGAAAGTAAAAGAAAAGGCATTTTGGGTCAAAGCTTCCCCATCAACCGGTGATTCAAGAGCCACTAGTAGAGGCAAAGAATTCAACAAAGGAGGTCACAAGGGTAGAGCCAACAGTAGAAGCAGAGGTAGAGGAAGATCCTATGGGCAAGTTGATTATAGGTAGACAAATGATGGTTCAGAACCTGCAGAATGAAAATTTTATAAAAGCTTGGTGGGTGGACTGATTTATTTATCTCACACAAGGCCAAATACAACCTTTTCTGTTGGTGTTGTTTCTAGGTTCAAGCACAGTCCTTCTAAGCAACATCTTGGAGCAACAAAAAGAATTCTACGGTATGTTGCAAAAACTTTGAGTTTCGAGCTTTGATATACTGCAAGCTCGGATTTCAAGTTAAAAGGCTTTACGGACAGCGATTGGGCAAATTCTCTTGAGGATAGAAGAAGTATTTCTGGTTAGGTATTTGTTCTTGGTTCATGTGTAGTGTCTTGCAGCTCAAAAAAATAACCAACAGCAGCCTTGTCATCAACGGAAATAGAATACATGGCTGCAGCTGCCTCAGCTTGTCAAGCAATTTGGCTCCGAAGGTTATTGAAGGATCTTAACCAAGAACAAAAGGAAGCAACTGAGATTTTCTCTGATAACAAGTCCACAATTTCAATGTCAAAAAATCCAACCTTTCATGGGAGGACTAAACAAATAGACACCCGTCATCACTTCATTCTGGAGTTAGTCAAAAGTGAGCAAATTGTCTTGACTTATTGCAGCACCGAAGAACAACTTGTAGATGTTCTGA
The DNA here is from genome assembly GCF_014843425.1 of Jatropha curcas. The sequence goes on along the minus strand of NW_023591416.1, from coordinate 6,893,815 downwards.
CTAAAGCACTCTCGCTAAAAAAACATTCGTACGTCAGTTTTTGTTTTGGAGTTTGTGATTTTGAATCAAGGGGGTGTGTTAGAAGTTGATTCAAAACGGGATATTTTTGACAGCTCTTACTTTGTTAGATAGTTGCTAATAATTCTCCTACTTTGTCTCTTTGTTTGTCAAGTCAAGGCACATTACTGTTAGTGCCATATTTTTCTATTATTTATGTTATATGTATGTCTATAAATAAGTCAACAATTCTCTTGCTTTAGGAATCTAACGAGAGTACTGTTAGTGCCATATTTTTCTATTATTTATGTTATATGTATGTCTATAAATAAGTCAACAATTCTCTTGCTTTAGGAATCTAACGAGAGTGCTTCTTTCATTATTGTTTAGTCTCTTAATCTTTTTATTCTTATTGTTTAACTTGATACAGAATTGCAGTTATCAAGTTTCTGGTTTTTACCCAACAGGATTTGTGTGCGATTTCTGAAGTCAACTCGCCCTTGTAAACACTGAATCTGTAGCATGGCATGGGGGTTCTGGGTAGCACGCCTTGCCCGTATTAGAGCCTGACTATGGGCATAATTTTTCTCTGGAGACAGCACGGGGGTGCTAGGTAGCACGCCCTGCCAAGCTCTAGCACTTTCAATCAGTTTTCAAGCCTCTTTAATCCTTCCTTGACCTACAACATGAATGTAGAACAATAAAATAAAAGAAAATAATGGTTTAAAGATGGGGAAAAAAATGAAAAAATACAAATAAAAAAAATTGCAAAGGAAAAGAAAGAAAATGATAGGTTGCCTCCCATTAACATTTTGCTTAAAGTCTTTAAATTCGACTTTTGACAAGTTTATCGAATAACAGCTTTCGCCCATAGTATATATCATGTAATATCACACATAGGGCTTGGTTGAAAATGCCCTCAAGATTGCCTAGTATGAGAAAATTTATACTTGTCTTATCAACAATATCTCGCTTTGAATTGTGAAACTAGGGAAAGAACTGTATTGGATCATGGAGAACAGAATTTATTAAAGGTGGTATCATTGGAAAGAAAGGATCTTCCAGTAGTGTCTATATAAAGACCATTGATAAGCTCAAATCAATAGTCTCAATTATTTCTTCATCGACCAATATTGCTTTCTGCTTGTCTTCAGTTAAACTCTCACCCAATGTCCCTTCCAATTGTACCTCACTTTTTTCAGGTCATTAATAATCGTGTCTGAAAATAAGAAAGTGAGATTTAATCCGTCTTCGAAGGAGTTGCATTCTTCACATGTAGGCTTTACTTATTCTAAAGGTGCAAATTCCCATGAAGTTTCCTCATAATTTACCTTGCGCTTATTATCTTGATATCTATTAGCTACCATTGTTGCCAATTGCGCTGCTTGTACCTCCAAATTCTCCATTGTCTCTTGTTGGATCTTAAAACTCTAACAAGTTTCATGCATAAATTCCATGTGAGATTTAGTAAGGACAGCAATCACATCCTCTAAATTCTTCTGCTTCTCTTCTTCACGCTCAAAATTTGGAGGGTATTAGTGATTTCAACCCTGCTTTGAAGGATCCCAATGTCAATGGTAGTCAAAATCTACCATATCATTTAACATGTAAAGTACATCTCCATAGCTTTTTTTCGGAAGGTGAATAATCCCATAAAGAATAATAAACAAAAAGAAAATTTAGAAACAAAAACTATTCAACGATGGGTTTGAGCGGCTTCCTTCAATCTTGACACCAACTTGAATACTTGAAGTATTAAAGAGAGAGAAAATTATCTAGAAAATAATAGAACTAGAGATGGTATATACGATGAATAGATTCCACTCCCAATCATGGCTAGTCTCTCTCTTTATATAGACTTTCTAGAATATCTTCGTGTTCGTTTAGGAAAGTGAATCTCTATTGAATAAAAAATCTTTTAAAGATAGGAAATTGTTTATGCTTTGTATTTCTTCCTAATTAGGACTCTCTCAACATCTAAATAGGATTTAAACTTGATTGGCACGTCAGAAAAGCATTTTATGCGGGTCCATGCAAGCGGCACGGGCTAAAGTTATCGTTTTCGGCCTAATATGAAGTCAGGCATTCAACATGGATGTGCTATTTGGCGCTGCTTGGGCGTACTAGGCTCTGAGTCCTCAAGGTGGTTGCAGCACCGGCCGTGCTTGGATGAGCACGTTCAGAGATTGACAGCCTCTTGTAGCATGGGCATGCTCTCTGGCACGGCTTGGGCGTGCTAAACTCTGAACCTCTGTTGAATTTATCTTGAACACAGCACGGGGTGCTGGATAACACGTCCACGACATGCCGACCTTTTTGCTTAGGTACACTCTTTTCTATACGTCCAGACATGCCGACCCTTTTTTGCTTAGGTACACTCTTTTCTATATTTTTCGACTGATTTTTTTATAAAAATGCTAACAAGATTCCCAAGAATCAAGGTGAAATGTTATTCAAGTATTAAAAACCTCTGTTGAATTTATCTTGAACACAGCACGGGGTGCTGGATAACACGTCCACGACATGCCGACCTTTTTGCTTAGGTACACTCTTTTCTATATTTTTGACTGATTTTTTTATAAAAATGCTACAAGATTCCCAAGATCAAGTGAAATGTTATTCAAGTAATTAAAACTAATTAAATAAAACTAAGTAAATAAAATTAGATAAAAAATAATTAAAGTAATTAAAACTACTAAAATTTCTAATAAAAACTATATTAAAAATATTATAAAAATAATACCTATCAGGAGCCTGGACCTCCCTCTAAAAATTTGTGATTTTATGTGGAAGGTTGTTGGGGATGTGCTTCCTACAAAGGAAAGATTAAATAGAAGGGACTTGTACCTTAATGGGAGCTATCTTTTTTGTAATGTGTTGGTGGACCTTAATCATATTCTAGTTCATTATGAGAGGTCGGTGGGTGCATGGAGGCTTAGGGGATTTGATGCCCCAAATGCTAACACTACATACTCAGATTTATTTTTGCAGGTCTATAATTTACAAGGGAAGGCAGAGGCTGAGTTTGTAGCAGTGATGGCCTGGAAAATCTGGTCATCTCGTAACCAGATGCAGTGGCATCAGCAGCCAAGTACTTCAGCTGACATCTTTCATGGCGCAAGGCGGTACCGTCTTGACTGGGGTAACAGGGAGCATCGTGACGCAAATCCGGTAATGGCAGCGTCGGCTCTACGTCGGCATGCATATGTTCCTCCGACAGTGGCTGCATTAATGCATAGCTAGATTTGTCATGTTGATGGTGCTATTTTCTCCACGCTGGACTTTATCGGATTTGGCTTTGTGATCGAGGATAGCAAGGGCCGGTTCCAAAGTGCAGTATCTGGGTTTTAGGAGGGTGGTGGCAGTCCAACTGTTGTTGAAGGCATCGCGCTTAATTCTTGCCTCCTTTTTGCGCAAGATTTTTTACCTTATGATGGATGTATTTTGTCTAATTGTCAACATCTTGTTCATGCTCTTGTCTCTCCCTCCATATATTACTCTGAATTTGGTCTTCTTGTATCAGATTGTAGGAGAGTTTTAGATAATAGGCATGATATTAGTGTCAGGTGGGTATGGAGGCAAGATACCATGGGTGCTCATACTCTTGAAAGAGCATCCATCCATCATGCTAGGCTCCAAATTTGGGATACAATCCCTTCTTGTTTTGCTGGATTTTTTTCCATGAGTTAATGAATGATCATTTTCCCTTTCAAAAAAGAATGAAGTTTAATTTGTCTCTTAAATTTGGTAGTGATATACAATTTGCTGAAATATTATTTTTTTTTTTACAATTTACCCTCTAAATTTGCACTAAAAGAACTAATAATCCTTTTTTAAAAAAAAAAAAAATTTTCAATATTTTTAACTAATAGCATTTATTGGAAAGAAAAATTATTTAAAAATATATAACAATAATTATAAAAAAATAACAGCATATTGCCTATGATTTAAAAAATAATTAACAAAATATTTGATATAAAAAATTATATATTAGAAAATATTTGATTATATTGAATATTTGGTTTGAAAGATATTTATTTATTTATTTATTGTTTAATTATTATTAATTATATTTGATTTTTAATCAAATATTTTTTAATAAAAGTTGGCTTTTTAATTTTTTTTTAGTGGAAGTTTAAGGAGATAAAAATTGATTTATAGGTAAATTGTACGTTGCTTACAAGTTGAAGCGCAAATTCAACCAAATTCCTAAGAAATAGTAATATATTCAAACCCTCTTTCAAGTTAGGATTAAGATACAGAATGAAACGGAACTAATCCATAATAAATGAATCCGAGTAGGATTTTGGATTTATCCAAATCTTAAGACTTGGCATTACTATCATTTGGCATTAGTATCTCTGATGTCAGTACTCTGTTCTATTATTAGTTAATTAGAAACTTCCAAAACAAAACGTTTGATTACAGAAATATAATATAGTATCCATATACAGCAGACAAGAGAAGATTTGCATGCAAAATTAAGAAGCTCTGTAGAGGTAGATAAAGAAGTCTGATCATCATCTAGCAAAGGTACAACCTTTTCTGTAATATTTCTTTTCGGTATGCGATGAAGGGCTTGTATCTCCCAAGCCTGCATTTTTTTTTTTAAAAGAAATTAAGGATTTTTTTATTTGATTTATATACACATTTCTTGATTCTTACTCTCATTCTAGTTAGGATGATGAACTATGTAGAGATTAACAATGGGAAAGAAAGAATTCTCTTTTGTTTAATTTGTTTTTGTTTTGGTTTTGGTTTTTGCTTGTTTACTATTTCGAGCTATCACTCTGTCTCTCTGATTCTCATTGCGAGCAAAACTGGTAGAGCAAATTATATATATATATATATATATATATGAAAAGAGGAGAAGAAATTAATTATTTATCATTTTCAGTTGATAGTGATAAAACAATATGGATCAATTGATTATTTTAGGTTTTTTTTTCCTTTTTACACATAAGAAATAACGGTGGATTAGGCCTGTTAGAACTTGAATCCCTAATCTAATGGCTTTGTTTTCTTCTTTCAGGGATATAGAATTGTTTAGCAAACATTGTCTGAGTCAGGATTTATTTGTTAATCCCTCCATCCCAAAATTATAGTTCCAAATTATAGTTAAATTAGTTTAACTACAATCTTTTTTTCTTATTTGTTGGTTAGTTTACCAAGATTTCAAAATTAATTATATATTAAATTCAAATAATGTTTAATTATTCACACGAATTTATTATATAAGTGTATTGCAGGAAAGTGAAAAGAAAAGTATTTCTAAATTGTAAATGGGACTATTATTTCGGGACAACCAAAAAGGAAAGTGGTACTATAATTTTGAGACGGAGGGAGTATCACTTAAATATATTTTCATTACATACTAATTTTATCTATATGTATTTTCCTATTATGATAAAATTGATTGAATCAGCATTTTTGTATTCTTCTTTGAATAATCTGATTTGGTATTTTTTTTTTTTCAGAAATTATACTAATAATGATTGCTAGCTTATATATGGTTCACGATTTACTTGAATTCATTTTCCATTATTTCTTGAATTCATTTCAGACAGAAGAAATGGCTGAAGGGCCTATTGTGAAACCAACTAAGACCGAGTTTAGAGAATGCTGGCGGACAATCTGGCGGACTCCTTATGTTCTGAGGCTTGCACTATCTGCAGGCATTGGAGGGTTTCTGTTTGGTTATGATACAGGTTACCTGTTTGACAGCAAATCTTGCGTCGTCCTTTGATTATGTTATTATATATTTGCAGTTAATGAAGCCATTTTTTTTCTATCATTTGAATTTAGGAGTTATTTCTGGTGCACTGCTTTACATTCGCGAAGACTTTGAATCTGTTAACAAGAAAACATGGCTACAGGTTAGTTGCTACTGACTTTATGCAAAACTTTTTGCATTTTCAGTAATTATGATTGTTGATGTTGCCTTTCTTAATGAGCAGGAGACTATTGTTAGTATGGCTGTTGCAGGCGCTATCATTGGGGCTGCAGTTGGTGGATACACCAATGATAAGTTTGGAAGAAAAATATCGATTTTATTTTCTGATGTTGTTTTCTTCGTTGGTGCACTAGTTATGGCTGCTGCTCCTGCACCCTGGGTTATAATTGTGGGTAGACTTCTTGTTGGTTTGGGTGTCGGAACGGCATCCGTTTCATCTCCTCTTTACATTTCAGAAGCCTCACCAGCAAAAATTCGAGGAGCTCTTGTTGGCTCAAATGGTTTGCTACTTACAGGGGCACAGTTTTTGTCTTACCTTATCAATCTAGCCTTCACCAAGGTAATAGATATGGTGATTGCTATTGTTTTCTTGAATCTTTGAACATATATATAAAACTATAATATATTGCAAAATTGGCAGGCTCGTGGAACCTGGCGTTGGATGCTTGGGATTGCTGCCCTTCCCGCTCTAATTCAGTTTTTGCTGATGTTATCACTTCCTGAGTCCCCCAGATGGCTCTGTAGAAAGGTTATAAATCTAGACTTAACACTTCCTTTTTCCCTCTTTATGCCCTTGCATAACATTATAAGCTTGCTGTAGGAAAATTTAGTGCAATGTTATTGTGAGTGCTTGTGAATTTTATTGGCTGATGAATCCTGAAAGTTAAATTTGACATTTCATTTTCAAATCAAGCAGTTATTTAATGATATTTTTTTTTCTAGGTAAATACTTGATTTTTATTATTTCATTTTAAGAACCTCTCTTGAACAATTGTTCTAACTATTAGATTGCTAAGTATTATTTGCCATATCCCATTTCTTCTCATTTATGAATTATTTTCTGCCTTAATCAGAGCAGAGTAGATGAAGCAAGGGCAGTCTTGGAGAAAATATTTCCTTCTGATGAGGTTGAAAAGGAGATGGATGCCTTAGCTTCATCCGTTGAAACTGAAAAGGACGGCGCAGCTGCTATTGGGAATGGCATGTTCTCCAAAGTAACGGCTGCATTAAGAAACACTGTAGTCCGCAGGGGACTCTATGCAGGCATCACTGTTCAAGTTGCGCAGCAGTTTGTGGGTATAAACACTGTCATGTATTACGCTCCGACAATAGTTCAATTCGCAGGATTTGCATCAAACTCCGTGGCCATGGCACTTGCTCTCGTCACTACTGGCCTCAATACTTTTGGCACTCTTATTAGTATGGCTTTTGTGGACAGATATGGAAGGAGAAAGCTGATGATGATTTCTATGATTGGGATCATCACTTTCCTTGTGGCCTTATCTGTTGTTTTTATAGAAGCTTCTGTACATTCTCCTAAAATCAATTCAGTTGAATCTGGACATTTTGGTTCAAATTCTAGTTGTCCAATATATCTGACAGCAAACGATGCTTCAAAATGGAACTGCATGTCTTGTTTGAAGGCAGATTGCGGTTTCTGTTCTAATGCGGCTAGTGAAGTATGTACATGCCCATCAAAATATATCCTCACTTTAAACAGCACCTTTTTGGTGCATCTATATTATAACTTGATTTACAATAATCATGTAAAATTTTTTGAAAATTATCAAACCATTGAAAGTCTGATTTTGATTGACTTGCCATTTTTTTTTTTTCAGTTTCATCCAGGAGCCTGCCTGGCTGCAACCAAGGCCCTAAGAAGTGCATGTCGTGCTGAGCATCGTGTGTTTTACGAGAAGGGATGCCCAAGTAGATTCGGATTCCTTGCTGTTATGTTTCTTGGACTCTATATAATATCTTATGCACCTGGAATGGGTACTATACCTTGGATAGTGAACTCAGAAATATACCCGCTGCAGTATAGAGGCATCGGTGGAGGGATTGCAGCAATGTCGAATTGGGTTGCTAATCTTATAGTGAGCGAAACATACTTAACTCTCACCGAGCATCTTGGTGCCGGTGGCACATTTTTCCTATTTGCTGGAATTTCTTGCATTGGACTTGCAGCCATTTTCTGGTTTGTGCCTGAAACCAAGGGCCTAACGTTTGAAGAGGTTGAGAAAATCCTTGAGGATGGTTACAGGCCAAAATTATGTGGAAAAACAAAGAAGAAGAATGTTGATTCTGTCTAAAGCTCCAGAAATTATTACAAACCAAGGATTATTTTTAATAGTATATAGCAAATTGGAATCCTATTTGTTCTAGCAAGTAAATATTGCTCTGCTCTGTATAGTCTAAGTCATATCTATTAGAAATGTCTGACTGAATATTTCAAAAAGGCAAAGCCTTAATTTTGTCTACAAATAATTAATCAACATCCTACTGTTTCCTTTTCTTTTGGTTGGCATTTAATATAAGAAATTTATTCTCATCCTATGATATTGTATTATGATGAATTGTCTTGAACTGCAAATGATAGAGAGAATGCATATTATGCCTCTTATGATGATCATGCAAACAAAGTCAAGGGCGAGAGCAAAAAAGCCAGACATTGAAGCTTTGCTTTCACTTACCTGCTTAACCTTGCAAATGAAGCTTCTTTTTACTAAACCAGAAAAAGAGAGAGCAGTAATATGAAAAGAAAAAAAAAAAAAAAGAATGAGTTAGAGAAGATTGCAACTAATGAAATAGATAGATGTCATAAGCCTAAGTTGCTTGCGGAGTAAAGAAGATTGAAGTGTTTTTGTCTTCCAAGTGTTGAGATGTGGTGGTATTTATACTTTGCAATGTTATGTGTAAATTGTTCTATGCGAAAAGGATAGATAAATTGATTATATGTGACAATAAAAGTATGTTATTAGGTAGAACTAATAGGAAGATAGAAATGAAGGACAAAGATTGGTAGATGGGATATGAACTGAAGTAGATAATAGTGTGTAAAGAATGATAAAATGAACTAATGTTGGTTGGGACTATTTCTCGCTTAATCAAAAGTCTCAAGTTCGAGCATTGAATGTGAAAATTGTTGTGTTGGGAGAGCCGCCTCTATATGGGCCATACAGTATTTGAGCTGAATGTAGTCGGATTTCAGTATGATAAAATGTGATAGATTTGGCCAAACAAAAAAGTTATGACCATTTTCTTAAAGTTATGGCATGATATATGTGGATGGGTTTATGGCATTTGGACCCAATTAGTTAAAGATCAATAGGAAAGAAAGCAAAAATGTTAATTTAAGAGAAAGAATCAATGAACTAGCACTGAATATATAATCAAGTGAGTGTGATTACAATGAAGGAAATGAGTTGTCAAACCATCAAGTCCAAGAAGCCTAAAGAATCTAAAGTTTTGACCTTTAGATTGTGCGATCTAAAGATTCCAACCTTTCAAACTATCAAGTCCAAGAAGACTAAAGAACCTAAAGCTTTGACCTTTAGATTGTGCAATTTAAACTGATTGCCTCACCTTGTGTACGTGGTCTACAGTTCCACATGAATTTAATACGGAAAATATCCTTTTCCTCCTCAACATGTCATACGAACTAAATTTGCCTCCTGTACACCTTTCTTTCTCTTCCTCTGAAAGGAGGAAAAAAAAAAAGAGAGAGAGAAAAGATCTCTTAGATTTGTTGACCAAACTTCAAGCCATAAAATTTCTCTCTCCGAAATATAATTGTAATAACAAATGTGAATCGTCTGAGAATAATTCTAATAAATAAATAAATAAGGAATACTTTATTTATGATACTTAATTTTTGAGCAGTGATATTTTGCTCATGACGAGCCTCGCTCATTCCCATTACATCTACGTGAATCGTCTATATTATATCCTCGCTTGAAAACTTTTTAATTTCAAAATTTTCGTTCTCTCCTCTTTCTTTAACCAAGAACCAAAAAATCATTGACTGTTTGAGTTTTTCCAGTCACATGCAATGCCCTAATAATTTGAACTTCTTTTTAAAAAGGACAGTAGCTTAATGAGAAGGTTTTCGATTAACAAGGTATAATCCCTTCCCTTTATCCAAATATATCAATCACTGTACATGTGGTATTATAAATACTCACAATGATCTAGAAAATCCCACCATATTTCAAATTTTTTACAAGTACCTATATGAAAAAATTGTGTTTCATAAAAATAAAGATACTTATTAATCAACCAAGTAATATAATATCAATGTATATTCATATTATCCTTAAGAATATATATTTTGCATATATAAGATTAAATTTGTTCGGCCCATATATTGAAATAGGAAGAATTACAAAATTCCTTATACAATCATTGATACTTTAAAATATTTGATTGGAAACCTAATTCCCTTGATTTAGAAGTAGCAAATTAGGTTATAATCAAGTGCATTATCAGTCATAAAAGGGTAGTAAATGTTGGACTCTCATACACATCAGTACATTTGATTGGTCATTAATCTTTGTTTACCCTATTGTTTTTCCATCTGATTAAAACTTTTAATTCTATGTTATATATTAACTATGTTTTGGAAAAAAAGTTGGAATTCTCGAAAAAAAAAAAGTCAAGATATATCCCCTATTACAATCCAAGAAGCTAAATTCAAGTTTTATTATATGATCTGAAAATTATTAGAAATAAAACTATATAAAATAAAGAAAAACAATAAAAAGAGACAAAAAGAACTCACCGCCCACCAAAAAAGACGATTGAGGTGATTCAGAAAACAAAATCTAAAAGATATATATATATATATATATATAGAGAGAGAGAGCCCCATTACAATCCAAGAAGCTAAATTCAGTTTTAATTATATGATCTGAAAATTATAGAAAGTAAAAACTATATAAAATAAAGAAACATAAGAAAAAGAGACAAAAAGAACTCACCGCCCACCAAAAAAGACGATTGAGGTGATTCAGAAAAACAAATCTAAAAAGATATATATATATATATAATATATAGAGAGAGAGAGAGAGAGAGGAGAGAGAGAGAGAGAGAGAGAGAGAGGAGAGAGAGAGAGAAGAGAGAGAGAGAGAGAGAGAGAGAGAGAGAGAGAGAGAGAGAAGAGAGAGAGAGAGAGAGAGAAAGAAGAGAGAGAGAGAGAGAGAGAGAGAGAGAGAGAGTTAGAGAGAGAGAGAGAGAGAGAGAGAGAGCTAAGAGAGAGAGAGAGAGAGAGAGAGAGAGCTAGTTTTAACAACATATTAGAGTATAGAATGTTAATATTGTTATGAAATTAGTGAATGTCCTATATGAGCTAAAAGTCTTTATTTTTAATTAGTGGAAATTTTATCTTTTTAATTTTTATAGAATTCTATTTTTTTATTAGGGTTCACTTATGTTATATATATATATACACACACACGGCTTCTCATCAATAATAATCACACTTTCGTATTCTCTTCATTTTCTCTCTACTCCCTTTTTACTTCTCTCCCTTTTTTTCATTATTTTATAATACGTTATCAGTACAATTCGTTCTACCACATACTTAATCAGATCGCTTTTGTTCAAATATATTGAAGAGAGGATAACTTATGGTTTGCAACAACTAAAGTTAATATTTGTTATTTAAATTTGTTGGCATTTAGAAGGTAATTCTTTCATTTTTTCTGTACATATATTTTAGATCTAATTTCTAAATAATTGATATTTTGAATTTATGAAAAATTTATATTGTTTAAATAATAGTACATTAAATCGCTTGGGTGTCGCGATTTGTTTTCTATTGTTTTAATTTTGTAAATTGGTTGATCAAATATTCATCTGAATATAAATAACCTAATGCATAAATCCATTTATGTACTTTACATAAAAAAACCTTGTAGCACCTTCGATCTTTACTTTAACTTATTGAACACTTCAATTTATAAAGCCAATTAAATACTTCAACTTGCAAAAATTATTCTATTAAATACTCAAACTTCTAAAATTAGATAAATTAAATATTTATTAAATAATTAAAAAATCTGAATTATTGTTCCAAATATTAAACTAACCACACATTAAATGAATATTTTGCACATAAATGCTAAAAATACCAAAACATGTTACTATTAAATTCGTAACTTCAAAGATATAAAAGGTCTCTTGCAAAGTTTGGGATGCTACAAGGTTTTTTCCGCAAAGTAAAGGAATATATTTATGCGTTTAGCCGAATATATATATATTAAGAACATCCTTTGCACGTTAAAACTCGTTATACTTACTTTTTTATTTTTTTTCTAAATATAGTTTATTAATTTTTCTATAATATAATAAAAATGATGATAAATTACTGAATGGAAAATGAGTATATTAATTAGTTGTTTTTTAGTCAATATTGTACTATAAATATTATAATATGTATGTAGACAAAATGAATAAGTATATTATTATTTTTATTATTTTTTTTTTTTTTTTTTTTTAAAAAAGACAAAAAATGATAATTATTTATTATTTTTATTATTTTTTTAGAAATAGTATATTATAAGAATTAGCTAACATAGCTAAGTTAACCATGAGATACAATTTAAATCATTTATTTTTAATTATCAAATTATTTTATAAATAAGTTTTATTTGAACTATTTTAAATTTTTTTAAGTAATTTAAATTAATATAAAATAAAATTTATATAATTTTCTATCAATTGAGTTAAATATTTTGACATATATTTCATTTTTTTAACAGAATCTTCAACTTTATTTGATAATTGATTTTTATTTTAGGATTAGATTATAAAAACATTTCCGCTTTTCTATTTTTATATTTTCTAGTTTTTTATGTTTAATTGAATAGTATTAACCAATTTAATTAAAAATTATTATATAATTTTAATCAAATAATAAATTAAAATTTTACTAATTAGGATGAGACTAAATTGTCATTAATGATATTGTTAATCAACCAATAAAATACAAATAAAATTTAGAATTCCTATGCATATAAAAAAAATTATAATTTACCATTATATTATAATTTGAATATTGAAATTTCTTCCATGGTTGTCTTGCTTCTATCGAAATACTTAAAACTAAAAAATAAAAAATAAAATACATTATCTTGACAAATATTAATCTTACAGTCCTAATAAAATATAAAGTAAAAAGAGAAAGAAAAGAGAAAAAGATGCAAAACGGGTTATCAATTTATGGTTATAACTTTAGCAACCTATAAAAATTCTATTGCTAAACTATTTGTGGAACCCTTTCACAACTCTTAGCAACGGAAGAAGAATGAAATCTTGTTAATTAATAAAAATCAATTCAGGTTATAATTTTAGAAAAAAAAGCCTGTTTGTAGCCCAACAAAAAAAACAAGAATTGTTAATTAATTAGAATAATCTGATTAAGGAAACTAATATAACTAATTTAATTAAAAATTATTATATAATTTTAATCAATCAATAAAATTTAAATTTTCTTATTAAAACAGGATTAAATTATTTTTAATGATATTTTTGATCAACCAATAAAATATCAATAAAATTAACAATTTCCTAATTACAATAACACTAAATTATCCTTAATAATATTTTTAATCAATTATTAAAATTAAAAATCTGTAAAGGTACTTACTACAAGAAGAAGACATAATTATAAAATCAATAATTCCAAATTGATAAAAGTTTTATGTAATAATTTTTGATAGTCAAAAGCAACAAATTCTTAATAGTCAAAAGTAATTAAAACTAAATGTATATATATAATGTTATGATATAACAAAATCCTAATTAGAATGATATTCAAGACAAATTCCTAATCAGAATAAGATTGAATTTATAATATTAAATTGGATAATTTAATATTAATGATATTAAATTCATAATCAATCAATAAAATTAAAGTTTTAAATTGGATAATTTCCTATTTAGAATTAGATTAAACTTCCTAATAAAAATTAAATTCAAATAAGAAATTAACATAACCAATCAAAATTAAACTGTTTTTATTGGATAATTTCCTATTTAGAATTAGATTAAACTTCCTAATAAAAATTAAATTCAAATAAGAAATTAACATAACCAATCAAAATTAAACTGTTTTTATTTTTCATCCAATAAAATTAAAGTTGCATAATTAGAATATGACTAAATTATTCTTGATGATATTTTTATTTAACCAATAAAATCAAAATTTCGTAGGGCCGTTTTAGAAACTCAATGTTCCCCTATTTATACTTTTATACAGATTAGCAACGGAATTTTTATCCGTTGCTAAAGTAAATTAACTAACATTTTGCGTGTATTAATTGTCAAGAGAATACAAATTTTAATTAACTAATAAAAACTATATTCACAAAAGTTAATAATGTTTATTCCTACTTTTTTCAAGCTAATGAATTTATTTATTAAAAAGTAAATTATCTTTATTTTTTAAACCAATAAATTAAAATTCTTAAAAGTTTTATGTTCTTACCATATATATTTTATATGATATATAATTTTATCCAATAGAATTTATATTTAAATAGAAAATGTATATCATTATAATTAAATTAGCTTTATTTTTCAACCAATAAAATTAAAACCCTTAAAATTTTATTTCTTACTAAATATATCCTATATAATATATAATATAATTTATTATTTTTTATTTATTATAAATTTCTAGTTTTAAATGAAAACTTAAAAATCTAATAATTTTTCTATTTTAATTTAAATTAACTTCTATAGTTTTAGAACCAACTTAATAAATATAAATTAAACATTATTCTATTAATTTGTTAAATACAGAAAAATTAAGATTATAACTTACCGCAAGAAGAAAAATGTGAATGGCAAACTCAATAATTCTAAATTAGCAAAGCTAGATGTAATAATTCTTGATTAGTTAAAATAAACAAATTCGTAATAGTCAAGAGTAAACGGAATTCTTGAAATAGTCAAAAAACTCAAATAAACAATTGAAAAACCAAACGTATATATAGTGATATGATAGGAAAAAAAATTCCTTAATAGAATAAATTAAAGAAAAATTTTCTAATTTAAAGTGGGATTAAAATTTATAATATTAATTACAATAAAATAACAACGTTGATATCATAATTCGAATAGAATTAAAGTTAAATTTTCTAATTAGAACGAGATAAAATTGCTAAATATTAATAAAAAAAGAGCTACCAATAAAGGATTAATAAATTAATATCTTATATTATAATATATTTAAATTTATAGATAATATTAAATCATAATCTTTTTATATGTTATAGGAATTTCCAAAAAGTTTTCTAATTCAGAACTAGAAATAACATTATTTTTTCAATGATATTTTAATTTAAATCAACTAATAAAATTAAGAGTTTTCTTAATTAGCAACAAAACTAAATTATTCTTCAATCATACAAATAAAAAGTTTAAAAATTTGCAGAAGCATTGGAACCCAATTATTCCCACCTCATTTGCACTTATATATAAGTATTTAATTTGAAATTTCAATGCATTGCAAAAAAAAAAAAATTATGATATTTATAATTATAATGTGGAATATTTGAATTCTCATGGTTATCTTACCTCCATCCAAAATACTGAAACTAAAAAAAAAATTAAAAAATAAAAGATATTATCCTCAAACAAATAATAATCTTACAATCCAAATAAAAATTTTTTATAACATTTATTAATAAAATATAAAATTAAAGCGAGGAAGAAAAGGAGGAAAAGGAAGTGCAAAGCATACCAACGGATGTGGTAGCAGAAAAGAGATATGCAGCGAAAATAGGTTACTGAATTTTGGTATACAAGTCTTAGCAACGCCATAAAAAAATCTATTGCTAAACCTGTTTGTAGAACCAAACCTCAATAAAGGAACTCTTAAGCAAACCGAAGAAAAAAATCCAATTTAATGTCGTAACTTTAGAAAACGGAATAATTTGCATTGCTAACACGTTTGTAGAACCCTCTTGGTCACGCTGCTTAGCAAGGAAAAAACAAGAAACAAAAATTTGTTAATGAAATAAAAATAACATGATTAAGGAAACTAATATAATTCAATTCTAATTAAAAAAACCTTTTCAATAACAATAAGGCTCGGCTGTGCTAGGCGCTCACGTTTTTGGCTTCCCTAAATCGATTTTTTTTTTTAATGGTTTAAAGACCCACCCCTTATTATATAATTTTTTAATCGATAATAGAATAAAACTTTTTCTTAATTAGAAGGTTCCATATCTTTAAGATATTTTATGATAAATACTAGTTCAGGGAGAAAAAACTTCTAAACTTGTAAATATTCATGATTACTAAAACAATTATAGTTAATCTATAAATCTATAGATCTAAATTATAAGAACTATAAGTAAAAACTATTCTATAATTTGTAAATAGAGAGAGAGAAGTTAAGGTTTATTAAACTTTACCTCAAGAAGGAAAACATAAATTGCCAGACTTCAATAATTTCAAAATAGCCAAAAGTTGAAGTAACAATTCTTGATAGTCAAAAGCAACAATATTCTTTGATAGTTAAAAGCAATTAAAACTAAATATATATATATGTATGATAGAACAAATTTCTAAATTAGAATTTGAGATTTAAATTTTGATAAATAATTATAATAAAATATATATTGATATCATAATTAGAATAAGAGATATATATTTTTAATTTATTATGACAATAAGCTTTAAAAAAACATGCAAACACACGACATTCTACCAAAGCATCTTTCCATAATATAAGACGACATAGTTAATAATTTGCCAAAACAAAAAGAGATGTCTTTATAAAACGTTGATTTGATCTGCATCATCAGAATCCATGATTTCTTCTCCCTTTTTGTTTCTATATTTCCGTATCACAGTGTAGTAAATTGTTTTTATGTTTGTTTTATTTTGATTAAATACTAGAATAAATTACATAAAAATTTTAAGTTTATTGAATTAAAAAAAAATAACGAAATTAATATATGATGTTCTATTTTGATTGAATTATTTTATAATTTATTCAAATTGCACATCTCTCTTGAAGGATGAATATTTAGAAGGAGATAAGTAAAAAAATAAATTTTCTACTACAAGTTCTACTGTCAAAAAGAAGTATTTTTTCTATCTATTTATTAGGAGTTAATACACTAATATATAGAATTACAAAGATGGAAGGTTTTTTGTTTGACCTATTATAACTGTACAAATTTGTGGACTAAACATAAGGCATGACCCCTGAAGTATGCGGATTTAAATACTAGATTCTCTATTTACCTATTTAGACCCAGCTCACCCAATACTCCCCCTCAAGTTGATGCCAAGATATCTCTTGATGCCCAAACTGTCAAGTGAGTTGTAGAAGTCCTCTCAGACAGTTGCTTTTGTAAGTTATATCAGCCAACCAGTCTTCTGAATTTAATCAAATGGAAGATGAATGAATCCTTTCTTCAAGGTTCTTGTTGCATGAAGTTCGATTCCACCTCAACGTAGGTTGAGTGATCGATGTTTGGACCGATTGTGGAGATAGCGATGCCGCCTTGTTATCACAGAAACAAGTTCATTTTCAAAAACCGCGAAGCAAACACCGATTTCAACTAGCAGGCTTATTTCAGCCAAAGGAGCTCAACATATTCCCTGACCATTCCCCGAAATTAGCTTCAGCACTAGACCAGGCAAACTACCTTCTGTTTCTTGGCTCCTCCAATATAAACCAGGTGCCTCCCAAAAAAAGTAAAGTACCCAACAGTAGATTTCTGTCCGTGATGTTTCCTGCCATTCTACATCTGTTGAGCCAACAAACCTGTTAAAGGACCATTCTTTAGAGAACATAAGCCTTTCCTAAGAGAGGGACTTTAATGAACGAAGGATCCGCGCGATTATAGGCCATGCATTTATGCTCCTCACTATGGGTCGGTGCATGAACTAACACTACACTCACCAGCATAGAGCAATATCTGGCCGGAGTATGAGGTAATAGATGAGTATTACCCACTAACATTGATATCTCTATTTGCCGCTGGTGCCTGGTCTACTCAGTATTCTCCAAGTTATAATTTTTGCGACAATTGGAATATCAGCAGGCTTACACTCTAGTATATCCGCCTTTGCCAGTAAGTCTAGTATATTATTTTCTTTGGCAAAGAAATATGCCGATGTCTTGACCTTGCCACTTAATGCACCAAAAGTACTTAAGCCCACCTAAGTTTTTTCATACTCTAAACTCAGTTGTGGACAATTGCTCGTGGAAAGTATTGGATATTTCTTCTTACATTCATCCACTGTAGATCATGTCGGTCTATATAGACTAATGAAGCATTGTGATTTTTCCCACTCGATGTTTTAAGAGAAAGAGAGTGTGATCAAAAATTGGCTGTTGAAATCCATATTCCTCATACAAACTCAACCTGCCACACCATGCTCGAGGTGATTGTTTTAGTCCATTACAATGCTCGTTGTAACCTAACAAGAAATTTTTCCTCTGAGAAGTAGCAGTTAACCTATGTGGAATATCCATGCTTAAATCTCCTCTTCCAAGATCACAGTGAGAGGGAAAGCAGTTTTTCACGTTCAGTTGGCTTTTTGTAATTGGCCAATCTAAGTTGCTAGTAAGATGATATCACGGAACTCTAATAGTTTTGAGTTTGGCTACAGGTAGAAAAGTTTCTTGATAATCCTATACCATATTTCTGTGTGTAACCCTTTGCTTACCAACCTCGCCTTGCTATCAATCAATAGACCCATCTGCTTTATATTTTAATGGAGAAGATCCACTTGCCACCCTACTGTCTTCCCTTCCTTCAAGCAACTCACTTTAAAACCCAGTGTTGATTTTTCTACAACGCCTCCAATTCTTCTTTATAGCTTGAGCCCATTTCGAATCTGATAAGGCTTCTTCAACACTACTCAGAATCTGACATGAGAAGAGATGTATATGCAAACAAGCATTGCAAGAGGTTCAGATAATCTTTTGAGTGTAGGTCTATTCAGTAATGGGATCGTTAACATGCTACTATCCCGTTTTGTGTACTCCATACCCCAAAATAAACACCAGACAACACATCGATCCAACTTAGTTCCGTTTGATTCTTATGGAGGGTGCAACAAAGGCAAACACAAACCAAAAAATTCGGAGAAATCAATCAAAACAGTAGTAATGAGACATGATCGGAAATACCTTTAAAAAAAAAAAAACGGAGTTCTGAAGATTGCAAAAACTTGGTGGGCATACGGTTCAGTAGATGCACGCGCTGAGCAACAGGCATCAAACTCTAGTATCTCTTCGTCCACAGTGCATTGATCCAATAAAGCACGGGGCCAATTTTAAGATTGTCTATATTCTTTCTTTCAACAATACCATTCTGTTGTGGAGGTTTGTAGAAACATGAAGTTTCATGGAGAATACCATGGACTGTTAAAGATAGTCTAGAAATTGTTTGATTAACATATTCCCCTCCATTGTCAGAGCGGAAGGATCTTTAATTTTGGCCAGAAAATTGTGTTTGAAACCATTAATATGAATGATTGAAATATAGCAAATACTTCATCTTCTTGTGTTTTAGGCAGGTAAAAGCCATGTCATCGTGGCCAGTCATTCACACAAAAATTACGAACCAACGATTGACCCAGAAGGACGTAGTTATTGGGGAAGATCCTCCAAAAACATTAGGAATGGATTAAATCAAAAGGATCATACTTTATTCATACCTTAAGGGATAAGAAGCCTTATGACTTTTGGTTAAGCTATATGTATCAACATTTAAAAAATCTAAAATTGTGTTACATCTTGAAAATAAACTAGGGTAAGTAAGTTGCTTCAAATACCCAAATGATGGCATGCCCAAGGTCTTTGGGATGCACATAACCACAACTATCTTTCCTTGTCCCAATTTGTGTGCGATGTAATATTGTATTTTGCTCTTCCCGAACTGAAGTCATCCACGTAGTAGTAATCCCCCTCTGCTTCGTAACTACGACCAATTAATCTCCTTGGTGAGAAATATCCTGAAGAAGGCAAAAGGGTTAGAATACATCAATACCACACAATAAAGATCTGCAGTAACTTGACTACTTAACATCAGTCTATTTTGAAATGAAGGGTATGAGTAATGTATTAGATAAATGGAAAAGGAAAGGAATAAAGTCCACTGTTTCCAGCACCTTGTTAACTGGATATAATGACACCTATGTGGGCATTTGCAACATAGTTCCGTCTCGGCTGAGTTATTTCGGAGAAATCCTTTGAATCAAATGTCATGTGGTCTGTAGTCAAGTCCAATAATCCAGTCATCATCATCATTGCCGAGGTATAATATGTGAAAATGCCTACTAGAAAGTACCTGGTTCATATGAAAGATTCTTTTTGAGGATGAGGGATTAACGAAGGCATCATACGGTAACCACAGAGCTCTCCTAGTGTGTCATTAATTAGAAGAGGTTTCCAATTTTTTCTGAACAGCTGAAAGTCGTCCACCAATCGGATACCCATTTAGTTTGAAGCAGGTGTCATGGATGGTTTGGGGGCTTGCCCATGCGTGGTTCGATTTGGATGAGGAGTTGGGATTTTTCCAATGCTTAGAGAAAAAAAAAACCCTTCAGTTCCGGTGGCATCTGGTTGTGACTACCCTTGATCCCTTTGGAAACCATTAAGCCAGCTCCTGGAGGTAGGCTATCTTGCTCCCGAGGATCATCCACCGTGCTGCCTAAACCTCTTCCCTACGGGACAAACGCATAGGCTTGTTCCACCGTAGGGAAGGTTTAATTTGGAGCACCATCACTTCGATTTTATCCAATTCTGTCATCTAGTCCATCAAGGAAGTAAAACTCGATCCTCCTATAGAATCGGAGTTGTTATTTTTGTATGTCAATAGGCCACCAACTCCATCAGACTAGGACGATGAAAATCAATTTTCTTGCCCACAACGCCTTGAAGATTCGCTGTAGTATTTTTTTCAATGGACCACCCGCCTGCTTTATAACGAGTGACACAACGCTGGAGATCATAGACCTTAGACGTATCTGGTCCCATCGAAAATAGCGTTATAGCAGGCATTACTTCCCAAAGCTATTTTTCAGTTGGCGGAAGCGCGACATAAAATTGACAATCAGGGAAGCGGTCCATCGAATGATTTTAACCAACCCTGACTAATAGCATTTTCGGTTCGCCATCCTCCTAAATGATGGATCGTGTTGTAAAAACATCCCTTCCAGGTCCACCGTTAACCCGAATGAATCGAGCCGAGACGCTTACAAATCTTGCGTTGAACTTATAATCCTGTCATGCTGATATCATCCTGTATGCAAAAATATGAATAATAAAACACTCCCAATTAAACTTCAAACTTTCAATATCTCCAACTAATCATGCATAACACAACAAACCACTTATATATATAGTTCATAAACTGTATTAAATCCTCAATATCAGTTAATATCCAGCAATTAATGTCATTCATGATCTATACAAGTCTTCATGGACCTCATCATACACTATAGTAAAATATCAAAAGCATTTCCTCCAAATACTTACACCACAATAATTAACATGCTCCAATTATATTTCCAAAATCACATAAGCTCTATCAAATGTAATAATTATACATGCCATAAACCTTAATACCATGCCATAAACCTTAATACATGCCATAATTAATTAATGATATTTACTCCTCGGATCTACTACTCCCAATATTCGTCACTTCTGTTTTGATAGTACTCTTCAAGTCTTTAAGTAAGCAAACCACGATTCTTCAACCCTACGCGTTGATAAAAATCGACGCGCTAAGTACTAAAACTCAGTGCGTGCTCATAATTCACCATACTTAACAAAGTGTTGGATGGGCAACTAACTTTAAATATATCAAAATTTGCATAATAGCATTTGAAAATCATAGATTCAGGTAAATTTCAACGATCAATGCATCTTTATAGGCAAGAATAACTTCTTTAATTCACACCCATAAATTAATTAGTTCTAATTAATCTCATAACTCCTTTAATCAACACATTATGATTACTATCATATCTTACCTGCTGTTCATTTGTGTTGTATGAATGAAATCAATAAAAACATGTAAAGAATACATAACAGTATATGTTCATTGTCTTAACTTGCTATTCATTATGGCTGTATGACTTATGGACTTCAAAACGTTATGATTAAATAACACTCCATTGACTGTTAAAGATTCAAAAATAAACTTTGTAAGCATATATAGCATATACTTTCATGATCTACCTGATGTGCTCTTTATGCTTGTATGAATCTGCACTTTAATAAACGTCAGTGAATATCATCAAATGAATAAAGAACATATAAGCACATACATATGTAGGGAAATAAACATGTACTCACATGTGGAATGTAAGCACACATATTCATGATACGTTATCATTTTACCTTGATGATCTTCTTGCTGTTTAGTAGTTACTGTATGCTTCATGCAACTGTTATGATTCAAGAATATCTGTATGGCTCCATAAAGGTTATAGTGAAACCGATAAGTGAAAGAAAAAACTGTATGAAAACGGAATGAAACTGTATGCCTTGGCGTGGCTATGGCTATATGAATCAATATCCACTCAACGCCTGTAGCCGGAAAGTAGTACCAAACTGTATGGGGCGCAGATCTTTGCTATTCTATCGCGACATAGCCTTATTACATCGTTTTACCTAACCTCAATCGCGAGCATACATGTTGGTATGTCAATAGATCAAAACAAATGCATCAGTAACTCTGGCTCATAATTTGCATGCTTGTGGTCATGTATTTTCACTGCTTGTGTTCATTAAATAAACTCTTCATCATTTCATAAATTTACTGCCTTACCTATAGCTGATAGCCTCGCCAAGCGGGCAACTTGTCTCATGTTAGTTTCACACCATTTGCATGCTGCATTTTGTTGTTATTACATGTGTTCAGTGTCTTTTTGCTTTTTTTTTAAATGGATTTGAAGACATACAAGTTAGAGAAAAAGGAATTACAATTGCAATACGAATTTCATAACTTCACACCACCATTTCACCATCATTCACCAATTGCATTAGAATACAAATTACAAAGTTTCTGTTAACTCATTTCAACATTCATGTGCATGCTTGGCATGTTTGTTTTGTGATGCATGTCTAAATGTTGGTCTTTTCTTTTTTAAAATGATTGGCCGAGGCAATACAAGTGAGCAAAGGAAATGACAAAATGCATGTGAAAATGAAGTCAAAAGGAGGCATCAGGAACACCAATTCGCGAAGCGCGTTTTTTCATGCAAAAGTCGCGAGCGTTGAGAAGTGCGCCAAAATGAGAGTCAGTAAGCAGGTTTCAAGGACCCCCACCCCCCAAATTCGGCGGAAGGGCCCCCCGCGGGATTTTTTTTTTTTTTTTTTTTTTCCCCTTCTTTTCCCCCTTTTTTCACCCCCCC
>NW_023591416.1:6832150-6870184 GCF_014843425.1 Jatropha curcas | reverse complement strand
TGGTCTGATCTGGAGTACATGTTGATCTATCATTCAGGCTCCTGTTTTCACTTCCGCTTCTGTCCGCCCACTATCCGCCTCACCATACCAGGCTGCCCTATAACTCTCCTTTCATATCACTGACATCTTCTCGAGGTTAGAGTCCTCCTTCTCGCATCTCAGGTAGCCTCTGTGTGACTTCTCTGTTCGTCCAGGATTGCACCCGCTGCTCTGTCGATACTCCGCTGCCTTGATAGCCTAGTCCCCCTGTTATCATGCTGTCATCTATTAGCTGATGTGGCCATATCTCACTGTCTTCTACGCTGGCACACTGTATTGTCCACTCTCGATGTCCCATCTAACCATACAGCCTAATTTCCTGGACTAATCATCCTTACTGCACTACTCCCGAATTCTTTGCACAAAATATTTTAAAGCTTCTTCCAAGTGGGGGCTTTCTTTCCTTTTTCTCTACTCAATATTCGGTCGCTGCAAGGTATCACTCCTCAATCTCTCATGAAAGTAATCTCAAGTTGCTTTAAACAGCGTCTCTTGAACCGTGGTGCATCCGCGGGGACGCCTCACCTCCAGCCACTGCAGATTGGGGCGTGTGAACTCAACTCGTACCTTCTTTTGTTAACATCCTCTCTAAAAAAGAACAACAGAACCTGCTTAGTTCATCAAGGGTAGTATCGATTACACTTATAACCCGTGACTTATGAATGCAAGCCCGGGGAACTCGAACCCTAGGGTCTGATACCAAAGATTTTTGTACACACTCTCTCTCGGTCACCCGTAAACACCAGAATAAACCAGAGACGAGAACGCATACAACAGGTTGACATGTTCATGTACCTGTCAGCTGACTCATCGCCATGTATAGACATACAGCATGCCTGATGCTGTTATATGGAGGTAGGGACACCGCTTAATTCCTCCAGGCCCCTCTATAATGATTGGGCCAACTCGATCAGTGCCCTGTACATGCATAAAAAGAATAAAACAAATGAGTTTTCCTAACACCTGAAGACCGAATCTTCTATCAGATGAACTGGCAGCAGTTTAAGCTGACTGCTCTATGGGACTGGAGTCTGGCGAGAGGGAGACCGGCTGCGAGTTTTAAACAGGGTAACCCGATCACTGAGCAAATAAAGGCTCAGTGGCATATCTCACATACAGACAAGAAGTAATACGAAGCACATACACCGTATACGAAATACCCACATGGTAAAAACCGCATTGCTTGGGATAATTATAACATATAAGCACGATATAGGCATGATACGTTGCTGTTTATTATGCTGTATGATTTCATGGAAATCTGTTGACTCATAAAGGTTTTACTTTCGCGAAACCGAGGAAGAAGATAAAATTATCACTGGATGGATACTGTAACTTGCGATTCTGACTATGGCCCATTTAATACATATACTCCACATCGAGGCCCTTGCCGTAACAAACTGTATGAGGCGCACTCAACGGCCTGTAGCCGGAGTAACAAACTGTATGAGGCGCAGATCTGCTATCCTATGTCGCGACATGGTCTTATCTACATGGTTTCTACCTAACCCCCATGGAGCATAATGTTGGTATGTCACAAGTATAACACAACATCATAGTAATAGTTCATCACTTCATAAATCATCATGTTCATATGATTTCACATCATTTGCATGCTTGCCTGTTGTTTTAATCCATATTCTAATGTTGTCTTTTTGTTTTACAATGATTGGATGCATACAAGTTGAGCAAGGAATCCATTTACATAGGAAAAGAAAGTCCAAAAATGCAGGAAAAGCCAAGTCGCGAGCGCGCCTGTGGAAGTCGCGAGCGCCGCGAGCAGCGAGATGCAGAAAATAGGGGGACAGTGGTTTTACCAGCACAAAGTCGCGATCACCCCGCGTACTTGAGCAGTCGCGAAGCGCGCTAGTGTGACAAATTATGATGAGACAGTGGAGTTTTTCAGTCCAACTACGCGAGCGCGCAATGGCAAAGTCGACGATGCGCATTCCAGGCCAAGGGCCCAGCTATCGCCGAGCCTGCGATCTAGTGCAAGGTCGAACGAGCACGTAATGAATTGAAGAGTCCCAGAGAGTTTGAAGTGGAAAAGTCACTGGCGCTGCAGTGCAAAGTCGCCGAAGCGCACGGACGTGATGTTCCAGGCCTAACGCAGTGCCAGGTCGCGACCCCGCGTTTTCCAGCCCTAGCGCAGTCTGGCACTCGCCTGCGCAGTCTGCACTCTTTTGGTCATATCTCTCAATATACAAATCCAATTTGGGTGATTCAAAAACCCATGCAAAGCTAACACATAGAGGAACGAATAACTCTTCTATAACACTTCCTAATTCCCTCATTAAATGGGGTCAAAATCAAGATGAAGTCCTCCCCTGTTTTCAACATAATCTCAATACCTCCCCTGTTTTCACATCATGTCCAATCTTCTCACTCAACAACAAGCAACATATCATCTCACTAGCAACACACCACACAATTTACATGCAAAGAAACTAGTAAACAACATGAGATATCAAACCAGATATCAAACCTCCACTCCAAAAGCTTGAGCTCTGTTCTAGCTTCTTTTCTCTACAAGCTTTGAACTCCCTTCTCCTATACACATCAGAATTCTTATAAATTCTCCACAATATAACTCAAAGAGGTTGAATACATAAGCTTCAAGATAGTCTACTTACTTGTTGAAAAATTGAGGTTGCCTAAATGGATGGAGAAATAAAGGAAAGGAAGGAGATGAAGAAGATGAAGATAAAGATGAACAATGGGAAAGTGAAAATGATGATTACGGGTAGGCCATCACAAAATCAAGATAAATGATGGAAACTTATGAAATGATACCTCTATTGTCAAAAGACTACAACTTAATACCCAAGCTTGATCTACTTGTTCTTCTAATGCAAGTAACTCCAAATCTTTATACTTTGCTCTTTTTCTCTCAATCAAGTAAGTCCACTAATAAACTCATTCTACCCCAATCGGGTTTGGTTCAACTCGACTCTATGCAAAGACTCGACTATGCAAAGACTCGACTCGGTAGGATGTCACAGTTCTCCCCTCCGGTTCAACTCGACTCAACTCAATGCAAGACTCGACTCAATGCAAGACTCGACTCAGTAGGATGTCACATATAAAGCAGACGGGTCTATTGATCGAGATAAGGCGAGGCTGGTAACAAAGGGTTATACACAGAAATATGGTATAGATTATCAGGAAACTTTTTCACCTATAGCCAAACTAAAAACTATTAGAGTTCTGTTATCTCTTGCTACAAACTTAGATTGGCCATTACACCAACTGGACATGAAAAATGCTTTCCTCCACGGTGATCTTGAAGAGGAGATTTACATGGATATTCCACCAGGTTACTGCTACTTAAGAGGAAAAAATTGCTTGTAGGTTACAACAAGCATTGTATGGGCTAAAACAATCAACTCGGGCATGGTTTGGCAGGTTGAGTTTGGCAATGAGGAAATATGGGCTGCGACAAAGCAATTTTGATCATACTCTCCTCCTAAAACATCAAGTGGGAAAAATAATAGCGCTCATAGTCTATGTAGACAACATGATCATTACATGGAATGATGTAGAAGAAATATCCAGGCTTCAAGAGCAATTGTCAACTGAGTTTGAGATGAAGAACTTAGGTGGGCTTACGTATTTTTAGGGCATTGAAGTGGCAAGGTCAAGACATGGCATATTTCTTTCCCAAAGAAAATATATACTAGATTTGCTGGCAAAGGCAAGATTACTAGAGTGTAAGCCTGCTGATATTCCAATTGTCCAAAATCATAAACTTGGAGAATATGTAGACCAGGTACCAGTGGACAAATAGAGGTATCAACGGTTAGTGGGTAAACTCATCTATTTATCTCATACTCAGCCAGTTATTGCTTTTGTTGTGAGTGTAGTAAGTCAGTTCATGCACTGCACAAGTGAAGACCATATGGATGCCGTAATGTGGATCCTTCGTTATTTAAAGTCCTCTCCTAGGAAAGGGCTTATGCTCTCAAAGAATGGTCATTTAAAGGTTGCTGGCTACACAGATGCAGACTGGGCAAGGAACATCACGAATAGGAAATCTACTGTTGGGCACTTTACTTTTGTGTGAGGCAACCTTGTTACATAGAGAAGCAAGAAACAGAAGGTAGTTGCCTTGTCTAGCACTGAAGCTCAATTTCGGGGAATGGTCAAGGGAATATGTGAGCTCCTTTGGCTGAAAAAGCTACTACTAAAATCAGAGTTGCTCCGAGTTTTGAAATGAATTGGTTCTGTGATAACAAGGCGGCCATCGCTATCTCTCACAATTCGGTCCAACATGATCGCACTAAGCACGTTGAGGTGGATCGGAACTTTATCAAACAAAACCTTGAAGAAAGGATTATTTATCTCCCATTTGTTAAATCAGAAGACTAGTTGGCTGATATACTTACAAAAGCAATGTCTACAAGGAACTTCTACAACTCACTTGACAAGTTGGACATAAGAGATATCGATGCACCAACTTGAGGGGGAGTATTTGCATGAGTTGTCTAAATAGGTAAGTAGAGAAATCTAGTTATGTAAATCCCATACTTCAAGGGTCATCCTGCACCAACTTGAAGGGGGAGTATTTGCATGAGTTGTCTAAATAGGTAAGTAGAGAAATAGTTAATGTAAATCCCATACACCTTCAAAGGGTCATCCTTATTGTTTAGCCACAGATTGTTGTACAGCTGTCTAAATAGGTAAGTAGAGAAATCTAGTTATGTAAATCCCATACTTCAAGGGTCATCCTTATGTTTAGCCACAGATTGTGTACAGCTATAATAGGTCTAAAAATCCTCTGTCTTTGTATCTATATATTAGTGTATTCAACTCTAAATAACATATATAGAAAAAATACTTCTTTTTAACATCCTCCTCTGGGCCTGTCCAGTGGATCGTTTTGGCTATTCAGCAACTTCCCCCACATCTTGTAATTGTGAGGTGCATCAATATTTATAGGGAAGCAAACTTTTGTGCTGATTTTCGTTCAAAGGAGGCTAGGAAATATGATATGGGAACTCATGTGTTTATGGATCCTTCCCAAAGCCCTTTTACATGACTCTTATGGTGTAACCAACTCTAGATTGTACTTGTATCCTTATAGCTCGCTCTCTTTATTTACCAAAAAAAAACAAAGAAAATTCTTTACATTATAAAATATTTTCTAAAACATGATATATAATATGACAATAAAATAATAGCTCCAATAGGCAAACCTTCATCTAGTTAATATATAATTTGACATTACAATGTATTATATATTATAGAATGAATAAGGAATAAATAAATGTCACGAAAGAATAAATAATAATAAATTGTCTAGCCAAATTGACCTATCAAGGGAAAAAATGAAAGAAAGAAGCCAAGGACAATTAGGCAAGCAGTAGCGTCTTAATTTAGAGGAATCTTGATCTCTTGCATTCAGATGGAAGACCTTGAGGGAAGCGTTTATAATCAGAGCAATAGTTATATATCATATACTTTTTCTGCACCCACCGCAGCCGGTTCCTGCCTGAGGCATCAAGTTCTTGAACTTGCCATTTACTGTCCTGCAATGAATTGGTGGAGGTTAAGGCACAAGGAGACCCAGAAGACCAAACACAAGCATTGGCTTTAAAATTTCTGTAAGAGGCAATAAAAGGAGCATTTGTCCAATCAGTCTTCACTAGCCCTCCCCTTGTTGCCCAGTCATCAGCATTCCAAAGGCTTGAATAAATCCTCATGGGTTGCTTATTGGGAAATGGCACTCCGATTGATTCTAAGTTGTTAAACACTCTGATGGGTATGTTATCCACCATGAAACTGTATTGTACATGAACAAAAATTAAAAAAATTCCTTGGATAATGCTTATATTTTTGAATAAAAATTGTAAATAACCTCCTACAATACTTAAAATGAAAAATTAACTTACATGATCTTTTGAGCATTCCATACAATGGAGTATGTGTGAAAGGTCAATGTGGGATCAAACCAGAGATAGAATTGTTGTTCTCTGTTTCCTTTCCCTTGGCTATACACATTGGTGTGGAGAATGTATGGATCTCCAGATGAGTTGCCCAAAAACTCAAAATCGATCTCATCATGATTTGGTCCTTGAGAGGATAACTACATATAATGCATAAAAATTTTAGTAAACAATGATTATAATTGAAAATCAGCGCTATGGATTCAATAATGAAGAGTAATACTCACATAAAATGTTGTGACAGTGCCAGCTGAGTTGCCTGGAACCAGTTTAATCTGCACGTCAATTCTGCCAAATAAGTACTCATTCTTGGACTGAAAGCCAGACCCAGATGCCTTATCAAGAGACAGTGTGAGAAGCTGGCCTCCATTGAGTATCTTAGCTCGTCCATCGCCCCAAGTTATGTCAAAATTTTGGTAGAAATTAGCGTCTGAGATTGCCATTAGGGAAAACAATAAGACTGTAGAAAGCAAAAGCATATTTGATAATGCCATTGTTTTTTTTTTAAGAAAACTTAGTTGGTAAAGAGAAAGAGACAAGTGATGATAGTAGAACCCATGTCCTGAGGCCTTTATATAGTGAGGAATTGTTGTAAGTTTGCCTTTCAGTGATTAGAATAATAGCTGGCAAATCGCAGTTGGCTTAAAACTGGAGGAGAGCTGTCGTAAATAATGCATTGACTTGAAAACTGGACACACGCTTCAAAATCGAAGATTTGATTGAGGACGAAACAGCATAGGAAATATAGATAATTTTTGTATTTTATTTTTTTTTTTTTCAATTTAATCATTATATAGTTTTAAAAGAAATTATACTTGGATAAACTTCATTATAAAAATTACATATAAAGCACTAAAGTTGAAGTTTACATTTCCACCTATTAGATGTGGCATAATTGGTCTTTTTATTTATATAATTAGTAACTAATTTTATGATGTACATTGCACATTGACTATGCTCGTTATATACTCATTTTCTATATTTTTAATTTTTTTTTATCTATATAATATTAAAGCACAAGTTTTTGTTCAGATGAAAATAAATACAAGTGGTTAAGTTGTATTGTATTTTTTCATACAAGTTACTTATAATGTTACTTATGTACTTAATTTTATTTTTATATAATGAAAGTGGTCTCGAACTAAATTGATAATGATAATCATTTTGGTTACAGTGACATTATTACTTACTCAGTGTATTAGAGAAAAGAATAAATGCTCATATACATAAATTTTTTAAACCACAAAAAGGACCCAAAACAAAAATATATAGTTCTAAGTTTTTTTCAGTTTCCTAAACATTATTTTCTTTCAAGTCAAACAGATTTATGATATAAGAAAAAAATATTAAGAAAATTAAAAATATTTAACCATCAATGCGTGCATTATAACATATTTTTTAAACCACAAAAAGACCCAAAAACAAAAATATAAATAGTTTCTAAGTTTTTTTCAAGTTTCTAAAACAAATTATTATTCTTCAAGTCAAACAATTATGATTTCCTAAACATTATTTTCTTTCAAGTCAAACAGATTTATGATATAAGAAAAAAATATTAAGAAAATTAAAAATATTTAACCATCAAGAGGTCATCTATTTATTGCAAAGGAAACTAAATCTTTTATTAAATTAAAATAATAATAGTTACAAATTATTCATTAACGAAAAAGAAAATAAAAAATAAAAAATTATCATTAAGAATAAAAACATTAAATATTATAGATATATTTAGATATATAAAAATTTCAATAAAATATTATGTATATTCTTAAAATTAAAATTTTAAACTGTTGAACAATCCCCGCACATATATATGTTCATTTTATTTAAAATAAATTTTAAAAGTAAAATTTAAAAATTTTGAAAGGTTATTATATTTATTCCATTTAAATTTTATTTTTAAAAAAATATATTCAATCAAATCATACAAATCAATCAATACAAACATAAAGAAAAAATATTTAAAAAATATATATTTTTTTCTTTTTTATCTCTCTCCTAAATTAAATATTATGTTATATTAATTTGAAAATTTATTTAATAAAATATTATGTATATTATATTTGAAAATTTATTTTTTTTAAAATATATCCAATCAAATCATACAAATATAAAGAAAAAAGAATATAATTTTTTTATTTTTCTCTGAAAAAAAATATTTTAAATTATAATTAAAATCAAATCAAATTATCTATATTTATTTATTTAAAAAAAATTTATAAATATATGCAATCAACTAATAAAATGTAATTTTATAATCGGCTGTAACTAAGGTTATTTTAGCATATTCTAAATTTTATTTAGCGTACTATCGAAAATCTTATTATTCCCTTTTATTTCTATATTTCTATAAAGTATAGAAAGGTAGAAAATTTTAAGTTTGAATCTTTTTTATAAGGATAGAACATTGGTCCCACTAAATAAAATAAAATAAAAAAGTTGAAGTTTTTCTAAGGTCAAAGAGCATAACTAATTGGACTGTTTTCTAATACAAGTGGCCATACCAACGTGGGAACCTACCGGATGGAGACAGGGAATTGCATTTTGCTTTTGACTTTGCGGGCTTCACTTCTTAATTGAAGGTTCCAGGTAGCTTCCCACCGTTTTTATTTTCTGTTGCGTTTTTGCGCTTCCAGAAAAATTAAAGCTATGAATATAACATTACCTCGTTTATGAACAAATATTTTAATTTTATTATCTTTACCCCTTGTTTAAAATAAATAAACTCCATAAAATTCTATGGAAGTAATTTGTAAATTTAAATTTTTATATTTGGTATGAAAAAATATGAAGAATCAAATTCTATAAATTCAATTACATAGATTTGAATTAACTAAACTAAGTTTTATTAAAACATATAAAATGTCTAAACAAATTCTATAAATTTAAACAATTCAAAACTAATTAAATCAAGAAATTAGAAAATCATGACACTCGTAAATAATTAGTTATTAAAAAAATGATTAATATATTTTCTAAATATGAAGATGAAGTTCAAAAGAGTTATTTAAAAATAAAATCAAAAATTAAAATGACACTGTCAATATCAAGGGGGCATAAGGTTGTGTAGAGACTCAATGTAAAATACCCATAAATTTCAAAAGTTTTAAATATTTGAATAGTGTTATGTGACTGAATGATTAGAGTATAAATTCACTTACTAATGTCAATTATCTTGGATCTTTATGGCCTTTCTTTCCCGTTGAAACAAGGAATAATGTTATATTTAGTGTTTAAATTTTCAAAATTTTTCTATTTTAGTGTCTGAATGGAGAGTAGCTCAATTGAGGGTTTACACTTTATAAAAAAAGAAATGCAATTTAGGTGTTTAAGGCTGATCTGGACAACAGAAAAGATGATTGTACCATTATGGGACTCATTTTTCATCTCCAGCAGCTGATGTGACATGAGTGAGCTCCAGATTAGCATGACACATAGATTCCACGTGGCATTAGTAATGAATTTCCATTTTTACTCTTTATTAAATTTTGCAACCCGCATTCTATTTCCTCTCTTCTCCATTCACAATGGACCACCTCCTTCAAGCCAAGACCACCAGTACTAGTAAGAAGAATGAACGAAGACCAAAGACTTGGTCTTTTTCTCTTACCAAAAAGCTTTTGCATGAAGCCTCTTTGTTTTTCTTCTCTCAAGCAGCTCTTCTAATTGCCTATTTTTTATTTTGGTTTTGAGTTTTTTCACTATATTAGATTCTAGGCATTTGTTTATAGACAATTTAACAAATATCATATATTAGGTTTGAATTTTAATAAAATGTCAGAAAAGAATAATTATTAAGATAATAATAAATTCGGTCAAAAAATTTCAATAATATCAAAACTGACCTTGTAAGAGAAACGAGAAACGAGAAACACTGAAAAAAAGAAAACATTGTAAAAAAGAAAATACTAAAAAATGAAACAATAAAAAAAGGAAACATGAAATTTGTAAGAGCAAATTCCTATATAGCTTATGTGATTCAACCACGACGATAGAGACCGATGACTGGAATTGATAACCGACAACTGCGACAACAACGATGGTAAGTACGAAATACATAGCATATATTGTGTGTGTATAAATATTGTATTAGTAAATACGGTGTATATATACATTGTATAAGTAAATACTGTAAAATCAATTAAATATAGAATATATATATATACTGTAAAATCATTAAATATAGAATAATATATATAATATAATATATATATATATACACACACGCCAATTAGACATTAGACCAAAACCAAATAAATACGGTGTATAATATAAATTAAATATCAGTAAATACTATAAAAATCAAGTTAATATAGAAATATATATATTATATATATATATATATATATAATTATATATATATATAATATATATATATATATATACACCAATTAACACATTAGATCAAACCAAGTAAATACGGTGTATACATATATATTATATCAGTATCAATCCAAACAAAATCGAGAGCTCTACCTTTATCTCTATAATATATACTGATTGTATAAAAAACTGATAGAGATACTTCCAATAATAAACAACAGATTAAAAATAGAAATCAACATATCTTATGAATCAAAAATGAAACCGTGGAACAGCATCAATAATGAGAAGAACGATAGAAAAAAGAGAAATAACAATAAGAAAATAATGGACGATCGCAAAAGTAGAAAGAACCATCAGAAAATAGTGAGGGCTGAAAAAAAAACGGCAGCAGAAAAATATTAACATACTAAAAAAAAGGAAACAACAGTGGAAATAGGAAATTAATACAAAACGAAATACTAACATATTAAAACACTGAAATATTAACAAACTAATGTCCTACTAATAAAAAAAAGACACAATAGTAAAGTATATCACAAATGATAATAATTTAAATTTCAAAGTCAAACTAATATTTTTTAAAAATTAAGTTTCAAAAACTGGCATTTAGTATAATATCTCTTCGTTTATTCGATAGTCGACCATTGAATTGAAGAAAAACTGTTTAATATCTTTTTCATATGGCCTATTATAGTGAAGGGTGTATTCATTTTTTAGGATGGTAATTTGTTTATTCATAAAGATGGTAAGAGAGTTCATTTATTAATAGATAAAAAGACATGCCCTCTATTTTGTGTTTTTGAGTTTTGTTATTGATTTTGGTGTTTGGTTTTTATCCCTAATTAGTTTTTTTTTTTTTTTCCAAATTTTGTTGAAGTGTCGACTTTTTAGTTTTTGATTTGGATTTTTCTTTATTTTTACAATTTTCTTTCAAAGTTAATATTTTTTTTTATCATGTGAAGATGGAAAATCATACTAATCATGGCAATAGATGGGTCTATACTATATACACTTTTGCCTGTTTGTTCATGATCAGCTCATCTGTTATTCTTGGATTTGATTGTTGAAAGTCTTTGTTCAAGATTTTTGTTTCTTAATTTTGAATTTACTTGTTAATTTTTTCAATTGGACATTGAAATTTGAAGAAATTTTTGTTATTTATAGGGAAGATTATTTAAAGATGAAGTGACTTTGGTAGAAGAAGTTGGAAGGCTCTGTTATTGTTGATGGTAATGGTGGTGGCGGTGTTGGGTTGAAGGAGGTGGTGCTCTTTGAAGAGAGGAGATTGAGCAGCTTTAGATAAAGAAAAATGGAGAATAAATTATATTTTGTAATTCTCATTCTCAAGAGTAAAATGATGAGTACAGGGGAATATATATACAGCAAAAGAATATTCTAGATTTAGCCTTGTTGGCTATTTCTTGTAGGCTACTAAATATTTACAAGATAAGACTAAATTGTGGTGGGAAATTTGTTTAACTGAAAAGATGCCAAGTGTAGGGTGATGGATGGGTAAATAATGATTTATAATGATTGGAGATGATGAATATTCTGTACAACCCCTCTTCAAGCTGGAGATTGGGATAGTAATGCCAATCCAAGCTGGAAAAAAAGGTTGGAAAATGAATGGGTTGGTAAAGGTTTAGTGAATATATCGGCGAGTTGTTGTTTGGATGGGAGATGTGGTGTAGTAATGAAACCTGTTGTGAGCTTGGATCAGACCACATGACAATCAATATCAATGTGCTTTGTTCTTTCATGGAAAACAGGATTTGAGGCAATGTGTATGGCAGCTTTGTTGTCACAATGAAGGGGTATTGGTAATTTGAGTGGTAGTTGAAATTCTTTGAGTAGGTTAGAAAGCCATTGTAATTCACATACTGTTGAGGCCATGCTTCTGTATTCAGACTCAGCAGAAGACCTACTGATTGTTTGTTGTTTCTCTGGTTTCTATGCCCAATCAGCATCGGCAAAAGCTGTAAGTTGAAAATTATTGTTGCAAGGGAAGAATAAACCAGCAAAGATTGTGCATTGAAGATACTTGACCACATATAAGGTTGCTTTGTAGTGAAAAGAATAAGGAGCTTGCATATATTGGCTTAGTTGTTGCACGGCAAATGAGATGTCTGGTCTTGTAATTGATAAATAAAGTAGACGACCAAGTAATCTTCGATAAGGTTCTGGATCAGGCAAAAGAGAATCCATATTGGCAGTCAATTTGGTTGGTCCCTTGAATATATGAGTGTTGTGCTGGTTGCTTCTGTCAGACCAGTGTCTAGATGATATCAAGATGTTCTTTGAGAAGAGAAACTTGCAAAATATTTTGCTTCACCAAGGTCTTTGATTGTGAATTTAGAGTGCAGCAATTGCTTTAGATAAAAAATATCAAGAGGTCTTGAACCCATTATTAAACAGTCATCAACATAGACAAGCAAAGCTAAAAAATCTACACCTGAAATCTTTGTAAACAAGCAATGATCAGTTTGTGATTGTACAAAGCCAAGAGATAGAAGATAGGAAGTGAGCTCTTTGTTCCATTGTCTCCCCGCTTATTTAAGACCGTAAAGAGATTTGAGTAATTTGCAAACTTGGCATCTTGGAACATTTGGGTAACCTTGTGGAGGTATCATATAAAGGTCTTCATCAATTTCTCCATGAAGATAAGCATTGTTTATGCCCAATTGATGGACTGGCCATGATTTAGCTGCTGCTATAGAAAGAAGGACCCTCACTGTTACAAGCTTAGCTACAGGAGAAAAGGTGTCAGTATAATCAATGCCAGGAATTTGGCTATAGCCCTTAGCTACAAGTCTTGCCTTGTATTTATCAATGCTACCATCAGAGTTGTATTTGATTCTATAAATCCATTTGCTACCAATTGGCTTATTTCCTTTTGGTAAGTCTGTAATGATCCATGTATGATTTTTTTCTAATGCATTAAGTTCAGTTTACATGGCTGCTGTCCACTTGCTGTCATGTTTAGCATGATTGTAAGAACTAGGCTCTTAAATTTTTGAAACTTGAGCAACAAAATTTAAATAAGATAATGGAGGATTAAAAGAGTATTGAGATATAATGGTACCTGTAATTGGGCAAGCTGAGATGTTGTCATCACCGCTAGTAATGGTTGTGGCAACAAAATCTTGTAACCAGCTAGGTTTGGAGTGCACTCTAGTGCTTCATCGAAGCACTGGTTGTATTATTTGCTGTTCAGGTTGGGATTCATTAGTGGTTGTTTTTGTGATGGGTGGGGATGAGGAAGGGGTAGGTACACTGTGATTTTGAGGAGTGGGATTAGGAGAGAAGCAAGGTTGTGGATCATAGTCATCAAGACATTTAGGAAGGGAGAAGGAAGTAACAGATTCTGGTTTGGAGCTGGAAAATTGTGGATCAATAAGTCCATGATCATAGTCATCAAGACATTTAGGAAGGGAGAAGGAAGTAACAGATTCTGGTTTGGAGCTGGAAAAAGGAAAAATTGTTTCATGAAAAATTGTATCTCTAGAATGGAAGATTTGTTTGTTTTTTATGTTGTATAGCCTGTAGCCCTTATGTTGACTAGAATACCCTAAAAGAACAGAAGGTATGGCTCTACTCTAGAATTTGATTTTATGGGGAGTGACATTGGTGGCGTAGCATAAGCATCCTATTGTTTTAAAGTAGGAAAGATTATGAGGTTTTTTTATTTAATTTTTCATAAGGAGACAGCCAGTCTAGTGGTTCAGAAGGTAATCGATTGGTGATATGTGTTGCGGCTAAAAGCAATTCTAACCAAAAAAATTTGGGAAGGTTGGATTGGTACATTAAAGATCTGGCAACTTGAATGAGGGTTTTGTGTTTTCTTTCAACACGGTCGTTTTGCTGAGGGGAGTATACACATGATTGTTGGTGTATAATGCCTAACTTGGTAAACAAGGACATGCAATTTGAATTTATAAATTCACTCCCATTATCGGTTCTTATTTTTTTAATTTTGGCCAAAAATTGTGTTTGAACAAGGTTGAAAAAGGTGTTTAAGGCTTGAAAAACCTAAGCTTTAGAATGTAACATGAAGGTCCAGGTGTATCTAGACATATCATCAACGATGGTGAGCATATAAAATGCGTTTGTGATAGATTTTACCCCATAGGGGCCCCAAAGATTAATATGCAATAATTCAAATAAGCTTTGTGAAACAGAATAGCTAGGTGAAAAGAGTAGTCTTGATTTCTTTGAAAGTGGACAAACAGGGCATACAATTGAAGATAAATCACATTTTGGTAAGCCATGAACATTATTTAATCTCTTATTTGATAAGTGGCCTAATCTAGAGTGCCATAGATAGGCAAGATGACTGGGTGTGTAGAATCTGCTAGGTAGATGGCATTGTGACTTTGAAGAGAAAAAATCTCTTATTTGATAAGTGGCCTAATCTAGAGTGCCATAGATAGGCAAGATGACTGGGTGTGTAGAATCTGCTAGGTAGATGGCATTGTGACTTTGAAGAGAAAAGGAGTCTTTGGTGAGGTAGTACAATCCTGCCACAACTGTACCAGAAGCCACAATAGTCTCAGTCTGCATATCCTGGAAGAAACAAGAATTTGGGTATAAGTGCACTAAAAGTTTACAGGTATTTGATAAAATGGAAACACTAATGATATTGCACTTTAACGAAGGTACATATAAAACATTGTATAATGTTATTTTATTAACAACGATGTTGCCATATTGATTAACAACTTTTATAGTGCCATCTGGTAACTTGAGAAATTTGGGTTTAGGTAAATCTTTTAAAGAAATAAAGAATTTGGATTCGAAAGCTATATGATCTGTTGCTCCAGAATCAATAACCCAATTACCTTTGTCATTAAAATCAATGCCAAACATAACAGAGAGTAAAGTGCTACCTAAAAAATGGACAAAATTAATCGATGCATCAGAAATACCAGAGTCAGAGGTTGAAGCTTTTCCCTTTACAGCTCTGCTTACTTCTTGCTGAATAAATTTGCTCAGATGGGTACTGATTGTGTCTTGAGTTGGACTTGAGATAGAAATATCCAAAGGAGACTCTGATGTAGCCATGTTATGAACAGCAGCGTTGTTTCCCTTTTGTTGCTTGTTCTTCCGCTTTTCAAGAAACCAATCAGGGTACCCAATTAATTTGAAACAATTTGCTTTGGTGTGATTGGGATTTTTACAGTAGGTGCAATATCTATCATCTTTGGAATCTTTAGATTTGTTATGGTAATGGTTCTCTCTTTGATTGCCTCTGTAAAATGAGTTGGTTGTGGATGGTCGAGTTTGAGAAAGCATGATAGCAGTGGATTCAGTTGATTCAATAGGGTGATGGTGGATCTCTCTCTGTTTTTCAACACTTAAAGCCATGCTGAAAGCTTGGTTTAGGGGAGGTAAAGGATTCATGATGAGAATGTTGTTCCTAGTATTGTCATACTCATCGTTAAGACCCATCAAAAATTGCATCAATTTGTCCTTTTGATCAAGATCTGAAAAACTACAAGCAGTATCACGAGTGCAAACAGGTAGGACTCTAGTGGTTGAAAGTTCATCCCATTTTCTTTTCAAACATGTGTAACATTCATTAATAGATTTTGTGCCTTGGGTGACATTAGCTAAATCCCTAAGAATCTGAAATTCCAAAGGACCATTGGTTTGACCATATCTGTGGGTAACCTCATCCCATAAATTTTTAGCAGTAGGGCAAAAAATAAAGTTTTCTGTAATATCTGAAGACATAGAGTTCAAGAGCTAAGAAATTACCATACTGTCAGTTCTGGCCCAGGTGTTGTAAGTAGCAGCAATAAGCTCAGGTCTTGCAACGGTTCCATCGATAAAACCAAGCTTTTTTTAGCTTTTAAAGCAATCTTGATAGATCTGCTCCATGATAAGAAGTTATTGGTATTCAATCGAATACTAACAAGAGATTGTTCAGGTGAATCAGAGTTAATAAGGGATATAGGATCTGGATCTGAAATCCTAGAGCTAGATGTGATAGCACTCACAAGTTCTTCAGGCGTCATAATGGAAAGATAAATAAGGGATATAGGATCTGGATCTGAAATCCTAGAGCTAGATGTGATAGCACTCACAAGTTCTTCAGGCGTCATAATGGAAAGATAAAGGGGAAAATCAGAAATGGAAAAAACAAAATTTTGATGACAAAGATGGAAAGGGGTCAGGCCAATGGCTCTGATACCATGAGCAGCTTTAGATAAAGAAAAATGGAGAATAAATTTTGTTTTGTAATTCTCATTCTCAAGAGTAAAATGATGAGTACAGGGGAATATATATACAGCAAAAGAATATTCTAGATTTAGCCTTGCTGGCTATTTCTTGTAAGCTACTAAATATTTACAAGATAAGACTAAATTGTGGTGAGACATTTGTTTAACTGAAAAGATGCCAAGTGTAGGGTGAAGGATGGGTAAATGATGATTGATAATGATCGAAGATGATGAATATTCTGTACAGAGATTCATAGTAGGTTGCAACATTTAATGAGTGGCAAAAATGAAAATTCCTTATTGATGCCATGTGAAGTCCATGTGTCATGCTAGTGTGCACTTTAAAATGCTACATCGACTACCAGTAATAAAAAATGATATCTACGATGCAATCATTTTTCTAATAGTTTAAATAAACTATGAACACGTAATTGCTCTTTTTATAAAATTTGAATACTCAATTAATAACGTTTTTTATTTAGATACTAAAATAGAAAAATTTAGAAAATTCCGATACTAAATATAACATTATCCTTTGAAAATCTAACATTCTACTTCGATGAAATAGTTTTTATAAGAGGAATGAAAATATAAATTGAAAATATGGAAGGGAAGTCATTTTACCTTGTTTGGAAAGATGGCGTAAAATAAGAAAGTGACATGTCTCATAAAATCTATACGGACCACACATATATAATCTCTCCAGATTGGAGAAAAAGTGAGGCATTTGTGATGGAAAAATTATTATAATTTATTATAATTAACCAAGTAAGTGATAAATTACAACTTAGTTCCAAGATGCCCAATAATGTTTAACGGGATAATTATAAATTTAGTGTTTGAATTTTTCGAAATTTTCTATTTTTATATCTTAACAGAAAAGTTTTGCAATCAAATGTTTAAATCATGAAAAATTTTTTAATCAAGTGTTTGATGCTTATGTGACTAGCCAAAAATCTGATTAGAACGACATGTACCTACACCACCAATCAAAATTAGCTGATTTGGCACCAACTCATAGAAAGATACTGATTTAATCAATATCACATGATCTTCTTAATGAAAATACCATTTTTGCCTAAATTTTAATAATACTAATATGCATTAATTAACCATAAAACAAACAGATTCCAACCAACAATTATACCAATGAATCTATGTCGATCACAGAGGAAACAAAAGTGTGAATTAATATTGAGAAACTTTGAATAATTATACCTCATGATTCTTTCTCATTGTAATTAAAACAAAATGAAATAATTGATACACGTATTTGCTTCAGATTGATCTAGTAAGCATAAACCTGATAATTTTATTAATAGTTTCTCATAAACCAAACACATCAAAAGTTAAAATTCAGAAATTTGCACAACAAGAACTAAAGGAAAAAAATATAATTAAAAAAAAAAAAGAAAGCAAATAGAAAGAAACTGCAAAATTAATGGTTACTCTCAGCAACCAATCAATACCTGTTTTTCTTTTTCTTTTTCTTTTTTTTTTATCAATACCTGTTTTTCTTTTTCTTTTTCTTTTTTTTTTCAGCAACCAATCAATACCTGTTTTTCTTTTTCTTTTTCTTTTTTTTTTCTCTTTCTCTAATCTAAAGAACTTTAGAAATTTGCCCAGCAAGATCTGAAGAAAAAAAAAGTAATTAAAAAAAAAAGAAAAAAAAAGCAAGTAAAGAGAAACTGTAAAATTAATGGTTGAACTTTATTTTTTCCGTTGAGAAACCAATATAGAAAATTTCAAAAGTTCAAATACTAAATTTATAATTATCCCATGTTTAA
Source organism: Jatropha curcas (assembly GCF_014843425.1). Next base: position 6,851,866 of record NW_023591416.1, on the reverse strand, counting down.
TCTATATATATAAAAAGGTAAAAATGTAAATAATACCATTTTCTTTCCTCCATAATTTGAACTTTTCCAAAACAAAGCAAAATAAAATTATTTTCCTTTCTCTCTTAAATTTTCCTTCCAATCTAAACATAGGACAGAAAATAAGGAAGAAAAATAAATAGTGTAATCCTTCAATATTTTCTTCCCTTATTTCTTTCCTCTATTTCCCAAACGTAATGTAAGATCTCCATCTTCTTCATTTTCGAGTGAATTAAGAAAAATTATTATCAAGACATATTTAAACCTTAAAAATAGAATAAAAGTAATATATTTAATTTTTGTGCTAACCTATTGAACACTTAAATTGATAAAATTATACTTAACATTGTACTATTGAGCACTTATCGGATGATTAAAAAAATATGAAAATCATTGTTAAACTGTGTTAAAGCGATCGCTTAATAGACATATATCCAGTAATTTAAAATTAGTGTAAAATTTTATTCATGTAATTTCATAAAGAGTCGTACTAAATGGTCTAACTTGTCCTGACACAACTTTACTGTAGGGGGAAAAATCAAGTCCAAAATAGAGGCCTGAATTAGAAAGAGTTTGGAGGTGAGTATATTGCTTGTCTCCTTCTTTCAACCAAATAAGTCCCGTCCGTTTGTCCACCTATCCCAAAGCACTCTTGATAGATGTAGACCCAAGGCATGATCACGGTTCAATTCCAAATCGAAACCGAACTGGAACCGAACCGTGATCAATGGTTCAAGATTCCAAACCGTAATCGAATCGGGTGGTTAAAGTTCAGTTGCGATTCCTTATATTTGGAAATTAAAACTGGCAGTTTCCGTTTGAAATCATTAAAAAAAAAAAGAAAATATCACACCTTACATATAATTTTTAATTGTTAAATTAATTATATTTTTTGTCATTAAATATAGTAACTATCATCTTAAAATTTATTAATATAAATATAACTTATAAATTATAATTTGAAAAAGAGAAAAAAAAAATTGTTCCTCATTTAAATATTTTTAATTTAAATCTTTTAGCCTTTATAATATATAGTTTTTACATATAAATTAAACAATATTTATTTAAGATTTATTAATTTTTGACTCGTAAATAAAATAATAAGAAATTTTTCTCCCTTGCAACAGTAAAAAAACCGCAATTTGAAGGTAATTTTTGGAATAAAAATTTATATTGTAATTTTTTTAACTCTTAAACTAGATAGAAAGACATTTTACCCCTTTATAACGGTAAAAAAATGGCTACTTGAAAGGTAATATTTTGGAATAAAAAATTTATATTATGATATTTTTTGTTAATTGTTATATAAAATTAAAGGACATTTTTATCCTTTATAATGGTAAAAAAAGCAAAAAATTTGAAGGGTACTTTTATGAATAAAAATTTATAAGTTAACTATGAATACATTAATAATCTTCCCTTTTTTCACAATATCAATTCTTTTTCTCTAAACTCCATTGAAAATAGACATTAATAATCTTCCCTTTTTTCACAAATATCAATTCTTTTTCTCTAAACTAACCAATATCAATTCTTTTTCTCTAAACTCCATTGAATTTCTCCTATCATTTCTTTTCTCCTAATATAAATTAAGTACAAGTCTATTTTTTGACATATCTCAATTTAAATTTATAGAAATTAAATACTAGTAAAGAATTTTAAATTTATATTTTGTGTAGTTATAATTTTTTAATATATTTTAAAACTATTAGTTTACTCTTTAGTCTTTTTTTTTAATTTAATACTATATTATTTATTAATTTTCTTATTTAGCTAAAAAAATTAAAAGGTTAAAAAAAAAAATCTAAATTCGATTTCAAGCTGGAATCGAACAGAAACCGGTAGTTTTAAAACCGTCTAAAAGTGGTTCAATTCCGGTTTCACCTTTTTTGAAACCAAAACCGGCGGTTTTAGAACCGTGGTCATGCCTGAATAGAGTCATAATATAACTTTAATAAATAATTAATTAGAAAAACTTAATTAATATTAATCATTGATTAAACACCATCGCTTAGAAACACCTAAATTTTACTTTCAAAAAATAAAAAGAAACGCCTAAAAATTTTGAAATTGATTAAATATTGATTATTAACATTACCAACTTCTGATGCACGTAAATAAATTGAATTGATATTAACCAAATAATGAGTAACAAAGATTAATATTAATTATGTAAATCAAGGATTATAAATTATTACATATTTCACTTATTACATGAATAAACATACATATAAAGAATAAATAAACACTAGCGAAGCCTACCTTACGTTTCGCTCTTATTCATTTAAAACATAATACTTTATTTGTTGTCCGATATTGGAAATAATTAACAAATGGATCGATAACTAATTAACTATGCATAACTGCACATTCCGTAGGCGCAAACTCTACCTTTCTTGCACTTGTTGTTGCAACCTCCACAATGGTTCTTGTTGGACATTAGATTCACACACGCCCCTTTGCAGCAAATCTCAGGGAACTTACACTTCTTCCCGCACTTCCCGCAGTTTACTTTATCTGTCATCACGTTCACACATTTCTTCTTGCAGCAGTCGGGCCCTGGGCTGCCATTCCCATGGCAAACCCTAGGGTATTTATCACATGTAATTCTTCTCTGGCCAAGAAAACGATTTGCAATTCCTCGCATGGAAGGCCGAGGAATATCGGAACTTTCATCTATATATGATTCTTCTTCTGACGACAGAGCAATAGCTGTAAAAGCCAAGAGCACGGCCAACAAAATGAAAAACTTAACAGACCTCATGTTTCTCTGTGCTGTGTGTGAATCGAAGTAAAGAAAAAGAAGGGAATGGATGGAGAAGTATGGAAGATATTTATAGAGAACAAAAGAGGTTCTAAGGTTCTAGTTTCCATTTGCATGGCATAAGTCAATATCTTGTGTTGTATAGTGGAGTGGTCTAATTCAATTGCCTTGTGAAATGAAATTCAAGTGAAAACCAAAATTAGGCTTCCAAAGATAATATATTAATTTTTTAAATAATAGATTTTTCCTTTTTAACTGGTTGGTGAGTTTCCATATCGTAATTTCCCTAGTAAATTGTTTTTTTAGTCCCTTTGTAATAGTGACTTAATGGTCATCTTCCAATTTTTTATTTTTCAATTTTGTACATATTATATTTCTGTTGCAAAATTATAAAAAGGAAGAATAACAGAAGGGATTATTATAAATATAATGTCTGATCTTTATCCAGTTTTTTATCAATTAATTAGTATATGAATATTTGACTGGAATCACTAAAAAAAAAAAACTATGGTTAAACTCTATATGCACCCCACAGATTCAAAATATTACGTTTCTTCCCCCAAAACTCCAATTCCTAGTTTTGCTCCTACGTTCATTTAAGGTTTGTGGTGAAATAATCCGGCTATAATTTACTTAATTAAAAAATTTTATCTATTTAAATACTCAAGTGATAAAAAATGAAGCTTAGACACTATTAAAAAAAAGTAATGATAACAATAGACACGTACGTACATGCTGGAACTAAGTTAAAATTTTGTCAAACTTTACAAAATTTAATATTTCTTCTCATAAATTTTATTTATATTTTTAAAGTATTAGTCTTTTTATAATGTGTATTGTACGTTTACTATACTCGTTGTTTGTATTCATTTAATTTTGTTATTTATATAATATAAAAGCATATGTTTTTATTTATATTTAAATAAATACAATGTTTATTTTCATTACTCTTTGCTCTAAAAACGACTTGCAATGCTAATTTTATATATTTAATTATATTTTATATAATAAAGTGATTTCAAAATAAAGTTCAATCCAATTCCTAAACTCAATTTCAGCTCCTAATTTATACATGCAGATTATTGAAAACTCAATAAATGTCCAAAAAGTAAATCAAGCTATCACTCAATCTCTAATCCATGTCTCCCAACCCTAAATCAGTATCTATATACATTTATAATGGAAAAGTAAAAAAATACAAAATTATTTCTAAATGATAGGTACAAAAAAAAGAAATGAAAAAATAATTTGAATTATTTAAAAATAACACAGAATGCTAGTGGTAATCACTTTGTCTATAGTGATAATATTACTTAATGCATTAGAAAAAAAATGAACATTGTTCATATAAATGGATCCTTGAAATCTCAAAAAGTGACCCAGAACAGAAACATATAGTTTCAGTATTTTTTCCCAGTTTCTCAAACACTATTTTTTTTAGAGTCCAACAAATTTAGGATATAAGAGAAAAAAATATCAAGAATTAAAAATATTTAATAATCAAGAGGCCATCTATTAATTTATTGTGAGAGAGATATAAATCTTTTACTAAATCAAAATGATAATAGTTACAAATTCATTCAGTAACGAAAAAGAAAATAAAAAATAAAAAATTATTTCCAAAACTCAACATATAATAAGAAACAAATTACTTATCTGAATCTTAAAAATCAATCCCTTCTTCAATTGAAAAATTGATTTTGATAGACAAAAAAAAAAAAAAAAAAAAAAAAAAAATCAATACCCTTTCTTCAATTGAAAAATTGATTTTTTGATAAGACAAAAAAAAAAAAAAAAAAAAAAAAAAAAAAAAAAAAAAAAGAAGATTAAAGCCAAGTCAAAAAAATATATCCAATCAAATTTGATAGGTTTTATTTTTATAGGTATTTCCAGTAAATTTTATTTAGGTTTCCAATTAGTTTTTGTTTATTTTTGTTATATTTCAATTAATTTATTTATGTTTTTCAATAAAGTTTTATTGAATCACATTTCACTTTATTATGAAAATTTTTAATAAGAAACCAGCCAAAAATACAGAAAAGAATGAAGTTAAGCAAAATTTTCAAAGGCTAGCACGCTCTAAGCTTGTAATCCAGCACTCCTGTGCAGAATTCAAGGGAAAGCACCATTGAGACTCAGAGGCTAGCACGCTCAAGCCGTGCCATGGAGTACCACTACAAAAAAAAAATGCGGTTTTGCGACCGATTTTTGCGACCGACATAAATCGGTCGCAATATTGCGATGATTTTGCAACCGATTGCGATGAATTTTGAAGTAATAGAGATTAAATATTTTTCGACGGATTTGCGACCAATCTGTGACAATATTAGCGATGGAATTGCAACCAATTGCGTATCCGTCGCTAATTCTAGCGCTAATAAATTTTGCGACTTAAATGGGACGAATTTGCGACCGTTTTTTGTCCATCGCTGAATTGCACGCTGTAGTTTCGCGCCAAATTTAGTATCTGGTTTGCAACGGATTAGTGACAGATTTGCGATCAATTTTTTGCGACCGACTTCTTTGCTCACAAGTCAGTCGCAATTTGTTTGGCTAAATTGCGCTCTGCAGTTCTGCGCCAAATTTAATATCTGGTTTGCAACAGATTAGTGATAGATTTGCGACCGATTTTTTTACGATCGACTTCTTTGGTCGCAAGTCGGTCGCAATTTGTTTGATTATAAAATGACATCGCATGATTAAAAATTGCGACCGATTTTTAAATGAATTGTTCGTCGCAAAAAATTAGGGCTTTATAACCCCTTGGTCCCCTTGGGAGCAATTGCAGTGCCCCGCTTCTCCTCTTTTCTCTCTTCTCTCTATTTCCAGCACGCCTCCCAAATGCAATGCCAGTCGCCAGAGAAGCCGCATCAGTCGCCTGGTTAGATAGGTGCTCTTACCCTTTTATTTTATCTGCTCTTACCCTTTTATTTTATCTGCATTTTTGTTTCTATATATGTTGCAAAATAATTTATATTTTATTTTATTTTATGTTGATTTTGTTATTTATTTTTTGTAAATTTTTTTTTTTTGTGTGAATGTTGGTGAATTTTTTGTTGTAATTTTGAATGGATAATATATTTTTTGTTATAAATAGGATTTATTGGAAAATTTGAAGTATAATATATTTTTTTGTTATAAATAGGATTTAATTGGAAAAACTTTTGTAAGTTTTAAGTTTGTTCTTTATGTATTTCTTTTTTTATAGAATTTTTGTTGGGTTTGTAATTTTTGTATGAATGGATAATTATTTTAAACTGTAAAATTGTAATTAATGAATGGATATAGAAAAATGACCTTAAGTCTAAAATTGTAAAAATAATGCACATATTAGAAATAATTGTAACCTGTAAAAAAAATTAAAATGAGTGTAATTTAATACTATCAAATTTTATAGTAATCAAATTAATTAAGTGTATTGAAATTTATTTTTTTGAAATTACTTATATGTAATTAATTACTATATATAACAATAATGTAATTAATTACTATATATAAATAATATTGGATTTTTCAAAAAAAAAATAATTATTATGAAAAGGGACTTAGAAGACCTAAAGATTGGATTCTTAACCTCTTTTCATAATGAAACATTGAAATATGATATGTTAATTTCATTGTCCCTAGCAATCAATACAGCTCCATTATATTTGAATCTTATTTTGAAAGGAAACCTCTGTCAATTTTATTACATAATTTTTAACAAAAAGGTTTATATTTCAACCAAAGGTATGTTTTTTTATTTGATGTGTAAAACCAAACTGGGCCATTGCAACCAAAAGTATGTTTTTTTTTTTTTTTTATTTGATTCTTATTAAAATTTTAACTCAAACTTTCTCAGGTCTAACAACAATCTTGATACCACTAAACTACAAGTCGTTTGCTAATTTGTTATTATCTTTGACACAAGGCTTGGGGAGAAATTTTGGTAAATACAGTATCGTCCTATTTTGATAAACACACGCAAGCATTGTCTCACTAATCACACTTGGATCGTTTTTATTGAGTGGAAATCACATGAATGATACATTTGAGTTGAAGGCCTAGTAGTGGTCATTTTGACTTTGGAAATACGTTGGGATTATATATAAGTGTTTATGTGAGTGTGTTTTGACTTGAGATTTAATTATGTTATGCCGAAAGTACTGCCGAAATTTTTTTAAAAACTAAAAAATGAGGAATCGTACACTTACTATAGTAAGTTTATATATATATAGTTAACCTTAATTAGAAATGACCTTAGTAAGTTTACATATATATAGTTACCCTTATACATATTTATACATATTTACCACATGTTCTACAATTCATATAATTATATATATACATGTATAGGTTATGTTATCTGTAGTACAGATGGCTAGAGGCAGGGCATATAGGTATGTTATCTGTAGTACAGATGGCTAGAGGGCAGGGCCAGTTGACTCAAACGTCGTCCGCATTGTGAGGTTCGCGTGGGGAGGTCCGTGGCCAAAGTAACGGCAGTACACTGACAGGATGAATGCTTCGCGTCCGGCAGTGGTTCGCGTGGAGGTCGTGGCCAAGTACGCAGTACACATGGACGAGGATGATGCTTCTTAGATTGTCGTTGATTTTTTCATATTTTGTATAGTACATTACATTTACAGTTTTTACTTAGATTATTATTGTTTCTGATGATGCTTGTGATATGTATATATATGTCAATTTTTGACAGTGGAAAAAATTGTGGTTTTTAATATTATTAAATTATTTTTTTGTACCCGTAATTATATTTTGCAATCGACTAGCGATCGAACTGCAGTCAAATTATAACTGTTAAATTTAAATTTGCGACAGATCGCCAACCAATTAATTTCAGAATCTGCAACCGATTTGCGACCACATTTAATAATTGTGATCGACACTTTTTGCTACTGATTTGCAACCGATTAGTCGGTCTCTAATTTGAGACCGCTTAGACAATCGGTCGCAAAATTATTTGCGACGAGCACATTTGCGACTGATTAATTTTTGTTGCAAATTGGTCGCTACTGTGAACCCCTTTCCCCAGATATCATAGGCATGTGATGCATATGACAAAAGAAAGAAATGCACGTGAGTGTGTGAGTCGCCACCTTGTTTAATTATCGTGTTGTTTAATTTTTAGGGTAAACTAGGATAAAAACCCTAAGTGACTCCATTTTTAAATTAACCTAATTATTAGATAATTAACCCAATGTTTAAAGCATGGGTCCTACGAACCTGGATGGATCCCGAAGACTATGTCATGCTGATGAACAAACCGAATGAATGAATGCTGTTGCAGGTGAATGATGTATATTGGAATCCAAATGAAATGTTTAATGTGATTTTGATGATTTCGACTTGCCACCAGGCCCGGGGTGAGAATCCCGAACTTGCTTACCGTACTTCCGTTTGAAATTGGAAGATCAAAAGATGTCAAACGGTAGTTCGATAAGGCCTTCTTTGAAGGGCTTTGGAAATGGGTATGCTTTATGCAATGAGTGTGCTATGCTTTGTGCAATGTTTTGTGTATGCCTTTGGTTGCATTTTGTGTTAACTGCTTTTGTGCATGATTTTGTTATGCTTTTGGTGCAATTTTTTGTATGTATGCTTTATGCATGATTGTGTGTATGCCTTCCGTGCATTTGTTTAGGCATTTTTGTTGCCAAAAAAGATCGATTATTCGATTAGGCGGTGTTGCCCAAAAAATGTCTGAATTTTAATGGCTTTTAGCCAAAAATGATTGAATTTAAGGAAAATTTGTTGCCAAAAATGTGGGCGATTTAAAGGCGATTGTCGCCAAAATTGGTTGATTTTAAGGCTTTGGCTCAAAAATGTGTTGTTTTAGGCAAAATTTAGTTTGCCAAAATGTCGCGATGTTTAGGCGATTGTCGGCCAAAATGTTGGATTTTAAGGCCTTTGGCAAAATGTGTTTGTTTTACGGCAAATTAGTTTGCCAAAAATTGCCGATTTAGGCGATTGTCGCCAAAGATGGGGTTTTGAATTTTAAGGCCTTTGGCCAAAATGTGTTTGTTTTAGGTAATTAAGTTTGCCAAAATGTGCGATTAGGCTTTAATGCCACGATATCAATTAATCGGGCGTTCGCGAGCTTAATCACAATTATTGTCGAAACGTGACGATTAAGGCTTTAGCCAGCAATTATTGATTAATTGGACTTAAGCCAGATTTAATTCCGAAAACTAAGGCAATTGAAAACCTGTAGTTATTAATTAACCTAGGCCTCTTTTAGCTCAATATTGTCGGACTTACTTTAATACACGATTATTGATTAACACCGGCATTTAATCAAATTAATTAAGGCAGTTTATTTACCAAAAAAAATAAGAACGTGAATGCATTTATGCAATTATAGAATTATTAGGAGTAGAAGAGAAGTATACATGAAGTGCTAAAATTAAATAGGCAGAGTTTCGAGTGCTGAAATTAAATAGGCAGAGTTTCGTTTACATACCTGATTTAATCGGCGACCGCTTCTTAATTCCAGATTAAGCTCCTCGCTTGGGAAATATTAATCAATTTTAATTTATTTAATTTTAGTGGCCAAATATCACAACAATAATGTAATAAAAATTAAAATGCAAAAAGCGGTAAAGAAAAACGCAAGGAGCGTGGGAGGGAGAAAGATCGTCCGTCAACACAGACAGGGGTGTCAAAATAGGCTGAAAATGGTCTATTTATAGGCCATTTTCGGGTCCAGGGCGGCAGGTGCCGCCTGGCTCGGCGGCAGCTGCCGCCCAAGGTCGGGCCTAGCTGGGGCGGGCAGGTGCCGCCATGCTGGGCGGCAGGGCCGCCTGGAGAGTGGCGGCAGGTGTCACCAGTCGGTGGGGACGGCAGGGGCCGCCCATGCTGGGCGGCTGCTGCCGGCCCAGGCGGGTTGGGGCGGCAGGGTGCCGCCCATGTGGGCGAGGCAGCTGCCGCCGTGTCCGGCGGCCGGAGCGCGCCGGCCGGCGGCCGCGCCGCTGTAGCTGGGTGGCCACCATGTCGTCCGCTCCGGGGAGCTTTTTTGGAGTTTCCGACCTCCAAAAATCATTCCGGGGACCGGTCTGCGATCCGTGAAATTCCGGACGTGTTCAAGTACCATATTAGCATATGTTTTCAGTTAAATGTCCAAAATGGCCTCCGGTTCGGGCCGGGGACTGTTTGCCTCCACAGTTGCGTTGCAGCAAAGTCAAAGTTACTGGTAGAAAAGGTCAGAAGTTTACTGTAGCAGAAGTCAAACTTAATTGGCATGGCACTGTAGCAGCGTGTTTCCTCGATTTAAAGAGTTCCATGCGCCACCAAGCAGACGATGAGGAAGCCTCAAAAAATTTGAAGTATTCAGCCAGCTACATCCATTTAAGCGACCGATTCTTAGTACATATCGGGTCGCAGGTTTATCGATTTTTTTGTTAGTTGTACGCCGTGTTGCCTACAAGGAAGGTGGTCCGATCCAAGGATCGGGACTCACCTAAGCACGGGCCGTGTTGGTAACAAACTTGGAGCGACTAAGAGGCTAGTACGCCCCGAAGCCGTGCTAGGGAGCACACCCGTTCTAAGGACCAAAACTCATAGTGTAGCCCGAAAAAACGTCAATTCTAGCCCATGCCGCTACGATGGATGCTGCATGCAAAACGAACGTTTGACATGCTAATTAAGCTTTAAATCTATCAAGCAGCTGGGAGAATCCTTAATTGGAAGAAAATTTACAAAGGTCTAACCAGTTTCTTATCTTAAAACCAATTCATTCCTTATTAGAGATTCTTTTTCCTCAAACAAAGTCGAAGGATGTGCCTAAGGAGTGCTATATTAAAAGAGAGAGGCTAGCTACTTATTTTTATCTGAATGTCGATCGTTATCTATATGTACTGTTCTCTCTCTTTAAGACTGTCAAGCACTCAAGGCTGGTTGTCATGACGAGGGAAAGCACCGCTTCGGCAAGGCTAATCGTTGCACTAGTTTTTATTTTTAAACTACTCCTTTTGTTTGATTTTATTCTTATTGGGGTTTTACGAAATTTAATTGAAGTTTGGATTTACTGTACTATGTTGAAACTAAATCTCTTACTAGGGATATTGATGTAGCGTTTAATTGCAACTCCGAGTTTTATAAATATTTGAAGATGTTGATTTCTTTATTCAAGTAAAGTTTATTTATTGATCTTAATGGCGTTCCTGGTGGAGTTTCTCCCTAGATTGATTTATTTCATTAAGTCACGTATCGAAAAAAGAGATTTTTGATAATGGAACAGCGGTAAGTAAATTATGAAAATAACCAACTTTATGCGAGAGGTAGATGGTTGAGCTCGTGAGAGGTTGTTCAAAAGATGTAAAAGCCTGATATTTGTGTAATTTGTGGGATGCCTGAATAATCATAAAAAACTTAGATGATTAATCTATATTTGATTGCGCCATTGAAAGAGGGTAATTGAATTGGGTAATAAATAGCTAGTAAAAAACGATCGAAAAAGAACCTATTAGCGATTTTAGACTTATTTCGTTCCTTCTGAATAATTAAAAATTTGTATTTGATTGAACTAATAGTGATAAACTGGAATAGAATAAGTTGAAGTTTAAAATCCCTAGTAATGCTTTTAAACCTTGAATTTCTTTTCAAACAACTGCTTGCTTGATCTGCATTGCTTATATTTACTTTTTAATTCTTTTATTTTTTCAACAATTACATTCTCTTTATTATGCGTTTAAATAATGATAGGTTAACACAATTTTGGTTATTTGTATGACAATTTTCGTTGGGACGGATGACTCTACTCAGCCTCTTTATTATTTACTTGTGGATTTCATGACAACTTGCGAAAAAAATCTCTTAAAATATACAAATGATAAAGAAAAAAAATAATTAATTAAAAATAAAAAAATATATTTTTTCTTTTCTTTAATCCATCCCGTAAAAATTGAAAACTTTTAAATCACAATCAAAATAATAACATCGAATATTTAAAAAATAAGCTTTGAAAATTTAAAAATATAAAAATTTTTGCAAAAGCTTTATTAATATATATATATATATATATATATATATATGATATATATATATAGTATATGATTATATAGTATAATATATATATATATATATAAATAATTAAAAGTTAAAACGTTGAAAATTTTGAAAGGCTTTCACAACATTTTACCAGCCTTGTTTAACATCTCTTAAGCACGCTCCTTTGGATGATGAGATACTGAGGCTATGTCAGTAGAGAACGGGAATGACAGTTGCGGATGCTTTATCTTAATGAGGCTTTGGGCTATAGTAGGGCTTGGCCACGGTTCGCGGGAATCGGGCGCGTTCGCAGGTTCCAGAAAAAATTGGAATCGGAAACCGAACGGAAAAAGGTCCGGTTCAGTTCCGCGTTGGGAAACCGTCCTGGGTTTTCCGGTTTCCGATCCGGTTTACAAAACCGACCGGTTCCAATTCGGTTTCCGCGCGAATCGCGCATAATTTTAAAGTTTTTTAAATTTTTGAAGACCGGTTTAAAAAACAAAATTATTTGAACATTAAAAATTAAAAAAATACACCTAAAAAAATTAAAAAAAATAGCGTTCAATTACAATTTTATTTTTTTGAAAGACTTGGAACTGGTTGAACATTTAATGTATTTTTTTACAAAAAAAATTTCAACTGAATTTTTTTTTTTAAAAAAATGTTAAACATAATTTAAAAAAAAAAAGGGCTTGAACTTAATTTGTTTTTTTTGCTTTTAAAAAAAAATAAGTTGCCTACACGACCTGCTTTAGTGTTAGAGTGAAATCCAAAAGCCCACGTAATTCTACTTACCTTATTAGCAATTTCACCTCCTTTTACGCTTAATCGCACTATTTCCCACCCCGGTTGATGTTCCCGTTTGAGGACCCATCGTATAATCATATAAAAATCTTCATTTTCTTTTTGGAAGTTTTCTTGGGCTTCTTAGTTCTCGCCCTTGGGTCCGAATCATCCACGCATGCCTTGTGCTTGCTAATGACTCGAGGGGTGTGCATACGAGATCTGTGTTTTCATCAAGTATGTTTCCTCCTGACTAAAAAAGCTTGTTTCAACCGCAACAGTGGGAGAGCCGGGAGCTGCTAAGAATTTGGGTTTTGCCAAGTAAAGGGAAAGAATTAGGAAAGTATTTGCGCGGGACGGGACTCCACGCCCAGATCTAAAGAAATTGCAAATCAGTAGTCTGCATAATCAGTCGCACCAAACTCAAAAAGGAAGTTGTGTTAGAGTAATTATCAAATTCAAGAAATAGAACTGAATTCTGCCTAGTCTTTTGTTTGGTCTTTGTAGTAAAACTTGTTGAGCAACACCAAACCACCGACTGTACCCCGTTTGTGTTGGAAATTGTTTTGAAGTATTTAAATTGAGAAGAAGTAAGAAGTAGAGTGTGAACTTAGAAACGTTGAACAGAAATCGATTATATTGAATTGGCATAATAGTTTGTGTTTTTAACTTCGATGCATTACTACATTTATATTAACATTATCTTCTACAGTTCAAGATTTAATACATCAGTAATAAATAGTCAAATAATCACAATAAACGATCCATCTACATACTAGGATCAAAATACAAATAGCAACAAGATAAGAGGTGGTATCTATTTTTAAAGTAAGATGATGAACATTTTTTTTCATTTGAAGAAAATACAAGTCTTTTAATAAATCATCATTTTGAAAATGTTCTTGGAGTGCGAGTAACCAATATTAATACACAATAGGTAAAAAATAAGATTGAGAGATGGATAATAAATCCCACTAAATTATAGGCTAGCATCTTAAAAATTTTTAAAATATTCTAAAAGTTTTGCACAAAATCTCGCGCAAATTTGTGGATGAGTTAAGATTAATATCGCTCAATATTATTAGTAAAACAAAAAGCGATAATAATTTTTTATAAGAAAAAGAGGCTCGTTTAGTTAGATTTCATATGTTGAATTCCAACGAGTTGGGACATCCCTTGGAAAACGTTTTGGTTTTTTATGTATTTTCTTTACAAAAATAAATCCCAACTTTTCATCCACTGGGGAATGTGTCCATAAATATGAAATAGCTTTTTAATTGGAGAGAAAATAAAACATTCAAGAATTTTAAACATCTTGTACACATAAATTTAAAACATGACATTGCAGCATGCTGTATATGAAAAAAATTTGTCCACCAATCATTGGTTCCACCAAATTTTTTTAAGTGTTCAATAATGATCTGAGTATTTGCAGAAGCATTATTCAAATTGAAAATTGAAAAGAAATTTTTTGTCAACTTATATTCATCTAAAAATTGAAACAATTACTCTAGTAAAATGTATTATTTTGCAGTATGTTTATCAATCCAAAAAACACGAGAAGACCAAATTAATTATTGTGTTTTAATTTTCCAAATCATCATCAATCCAATGGACATGTAATACCCATATAGAGAATGCATTTGCCATGATCACTGCCAAACATCACAACAAGAATTGAAAATAACACGAATTTTCATTTGAGAAAATTAAAAAGCTCTAAACTCTTTTTTTCCTTTATTATATAAAGAAGTGAATATTCTTTTGTACAGTATTTCTGGTACTCTTTTAAGCAGAAGCGATTTAAAGCCTTTTTTGACAAATAATTGATTAAAAACCTACTTTTTCACCAAAAACTAAAAGATAAATGTTCCATAGAAACATTTTTGTGCTAATTTCTTTTTTTTTTTGTATTTTCAGAATATTTAAATAAAGAAAAATGTAGAATAGAAGCGTACCCTGAAATTTGTGAGACGCAATCAACTCGCTATTTGTTGTTGGAGGTTTTGTCTCCAAATGCTTCCAAAATGATCCATTAGCCGCCCGCATTTGTTTAAATTTGTATAAGATTTTCCAGCAATAATTTGCAAATTAACATGTACATTTTCTCGCCTTTGAATTTTTGTGAAAAATGAATGGAGAATGTGTCGGAACTTTGTCTTGCGTCTTTGGTAACAATTTGTGGCTCGGTTGGCTGCTTGCTCGTTGCTCGTTCATCTTTCTTTGTAAGATTGCTCATTAAATTCGGATCTTGAGTTGGAATATCCCAAGATTTGTCATAGTTTGATAGACCCTCAAGAAGTTAAATGGTAGGGAATCAATCATAGATGTGCGTTTGTAGGGGATAAGATGATTCTCTAATCTTTCCCTTGCCCTACCCGAATTTGAGTTTGCCTCCACTTTGCCAATTATATGATAATAAGATATTTAATTTGGAAAATTTGAATAAAAAAAATTAAGAGACAATTAATAACCTTAATAAAGATAGATTGTAGAGTTAGAGAAGAATAAATGAATAATGATAGAGTAGAGTGTAGTTAGTATATTGTAAGAGAGTAAGTAGAGGTGTGGTAGTATATTGTAGAGAGCAGTAAGTAGAGAGAGTTGAGATGTTTTTTGTAATGAATTGTAAATAAATGAGGTACTTATAATAAAACCAAAAAAAATTCATTTTTTCCAAAAATACCCTTGTGAAGAACTTAGCCATTATTGTAGCGCGTTTATGCTGTGGGAGGGGAGGGTAATGTAAGAGGAATTCACAATAAAATTTTTTTAAAAAAATCAGTTCTGACAGTGTAGCAACGGCTAGAGCCGCCAGTTCGAACCGGTGTTCTAAGCCGGCCTGAGAACCGGCGGTTCCAGTCCGGTTCGGTCCGACCGCGTTTACTGTTCCTGAATTTTCTGGAAACCGGAAACCGAACCGAAATTTCGGTCCGGTGATCCGTTTCTCACCGGGTTCCGGTTACAGTTCCGGGCCGGTTTCAAACGCGACGGGTTCCGGTTCCCGGGAACCGGTAATTTTGGCCATGCCTAGCGTATAGCTAAGAGGGACTGAAAAATTTTTAGAACTTCCAATTTCCTTGCCTGCTGCCTAATCTTGTGGGAGGCTGACAGATCAGGTGTTTTTTGGCAAAAAAGGATAGCTTAAGTTCGTTAACCCTCCGTAAGCATGTTAAAAAAAAAAAATCTAACAACTATTTATTAAAAGAATTAATTTCAATAAGATATATGCAATTAATCAAAGAAAAAAATGTTAAAATATTAATTTATGTAAACTTAAGCTTGTCGAAAGATAAAAGAAATGTATAAATTTAAAAATAAAATATTTTGGGTTTAAAAGAATAATTAAAAAAATTAAAAAATTGTTCAAAAGCTTAATTATTGATAGTTGTATTTTTAAAAAATAAATTTATAAAAAGAATCCAAATCAAATTGATTAAAAAGAAAAAAAAAAAAATTCAAAAATCAATCCGCTAAGCAAGAGATATTTTAAATTACAATCAAATTGATTATGAATATTTTTTAATTTTTTTTTCCTTATCCTTATCTCTCTCCGTAATCAAAATATTCAGATATTAACAATTAAATATGTATAAATATGTGATAATTTTTTTAAGAGTGAAATTTTTTTTAATGTTAATTATGACTAGAAGTTATTTTTGGAATTGGCTTTTTTAAGATTTTACCACTGAACACTGTTGAAAATCACATTATTCTCTATATCGCCGCACACATACACAATAATTTAATCTTTTAAAGCAAAAAAAAAAAAAAAAAGTTTTAAAAAGCTGGACTTGGCATCTTTCTCTTTCAACATTTCATTTTCCTTTTTTTTTACAAATTTTCCCACATTTTAATTAAATTTATTTCATTTATGTTTTCCACAAAATTTTTTATAAATTTCTACACTTAAAATTCTTCTTTGAGAGTGTAGATTTATCCTTTCAAAACGAGCTAATGGGCGTCCATGACACTATATTATATTGTGACATCCTAACGTCTGAGTCGAGTCTTGAGCATAGAGTTGAGTGAGGTCGAGTTGAGTCGAGTTGAACCAAAAACCCGGTTGGGTAGAGATGGTTTATATTGGAACTTAATTGAGTGAGAGAAAAAAAAGATAAAGCATGTGGGTGAGGATGTGGATTTGTATAAAAAGATTGAGCTTGGTATTAAGTTGTAGCCTGTTTACAATTGAGGTACCATTTAGGAAGTTTTTCATAAAAGCTTTGATTTTTGAATGGCCCTACCCGTAATAAAGCCATTTCACTTTCCATTTTTTCATGGTTATCTTCATTCTTCTTCATTTTCTTTCCTGTTCCTCTTCCACGCTTACTTTTCAATTTTCATGGTATAAGCCTGTGAAGCGTTCAGACTTCTGCTTTATCAAGTAAGTAGAACCTTTGTGGAAGCTCATAAATTTGAATCAATTTGGTTGCGTATTGTATTTAGAATTTAATTTTCTTATTTATAGGTGAAGGGAGTTTCTAAGAGTGTAGAAGAGAGAGAGTTAAAGGAAGCTTGAAGAGGAGGCTCAAGCTGTTTGGAGTAAAGGTTTGAGTATCTCTTATTAGATTTTCAGTTTTCTTTGTATGAGAGTTTGTGTTGGTGTGTTGCTATTTGAGACAATCTTGCGTTTATTGTGAGTGGGAGGACTGGTAATGGTGAGAAAACAGGGGAAAAACAGGCGAAGTGATTGAATAATGAAGTGAATATTGGCAGTTGTATGTTGAAACAGGTTTTGCTGAAGAATTTTGACCAGTTAAGCTTCATCTTGATTTTGACCCCATTAATGATTGGGGAAGATTAGGAAAAGTGTCATAGAAGAGTTATTGTATCCTCGTATGTGGTTTGATTCTTTACATCGGTTTTGAATCATCCAAATTGGGAGTTGTATATTGAGCGAGATATGACCAAAAGAGTACAGACAGTGCAGGCTGGAAGGCGCGCGCGAATGCTCGCGTTGCCTTTTCTCGCGCTCGCGATTCACAGTGCGCGCTCGCGACTTTTCACGCTGAAACTCTGCTGACTCTTATTTGGCACCCATTCTTCGGGCGGCTCGCGACTGTTCAAGTACGCGCTGTGCGACTGTGTTGCTCGCGAAATCTCTCTGACTGCTCATTTGGCACGATGCTCGGCGGCTCGCGACTGTTGAAGTGCACGCTCGCGTACTTGGCCCCTTGGCCTGTAAGCCGCTCGCGACCTTCATCGGCGGCGCGTCGCGAAGTTTAGCTTGAGAACACGACTGTTCTCTCATTTGGCGACTTCTCGCGCTCGGCGACTCAAGTACGTCGAGGTTGCCGGACTTGTGCCCGAAACTCACTGGTCTCTCATCTTGGTGCATTACGCGCTCGCCGATTTGGCAAGGCGCGGCTCGCGACTTGTGTTTTCATACACTTGGACTTCTTTCAATGCAATTGGTTATTTCTTTGCTTCCGCACTTATATTGCCTCCAATCATTTAACATTCAAATACGAACATTAGTAAGAACATGTATCAAAAACAGACATTCAAGCATGCAAATGATGTGGAAATTCATATACATTATGAATTATTGAAGTTATGAACTATAAATGGTGATGTTGTGTTATTGATTAATTGACATTACCAGCCATTATGCTCCATTGAGGTTAGGTAGAAAACCATGGTAGATAAGGCTATGTCGCGAACATAGGATCGATAGCAGATCTGCACCTCATACAGGTTGGAACTCCGGCCTACAGGCCGTGTGAGTGGATATGATTATTGGGCCATTAGCAGCCAAGGCATTACAGTATTCATTCAGTTTCATACCAGCTTTTTCTTTATGCACTTTGGTTTTTACTGATAACCTTATGGAGCCATACAGATATTCTTGACATAACATTGTCATGAGATTATACAGTATTATCACAGTACAAGAAGATAATCAAGGGGGTATCATGAAAGTATCATGAGGTGTGCTTATATGTGCCAGTATGGTACATGTTCTTTCGTATATATGTATGTGTTATTTGTTGTCTGTTATATGTTGAGATATCCACTGAGCATTATTTGCTTCAGCGAGTTAACTGTTTTAACTCGGCAGGGTTTTGAGGATTGGGACCATAGAGAGTCGGCTTACCAACTGCCTGCAGGTTCAGTCTGTAGAAAGGACTGCAGTCTTCAGGGTAGCTACTTCATTTAGATATGTTTCTTTATTGCTCCTTTTATGGCATGTACAGGGCACGTCAGGTTGGGCCTATTTCATTTTGACATTTGCTATCATGTTTTGTAAATATTAGAATTACATTTATGTTTTGTTAAAACAGGAGTATCAGCATGCCATTATATTCAACGATAGCATTATGATTTCAGCATGTCAGGCCATACAGTCAACCCAGTGTTAGCATCTCGGACTCGCCGGTGTTTTCATTCGGCGTTTCACGGGTGGACCGGGAAGGGGTTGTTAGCAAAGTTTTTGGGTATCAGAGCCCTAGGTTTAGTTTCCCCGGGCTTGCATGCATAGAGCAGTATAGTGTCAGCGCATGGTTCTTACCGCTGGATGAACTATAGCAGTTTGGTTTATTTTTTTTTCTTTTTTTTAGGGAGGGATGTCACAAGAAGGTTGGAGAGTGAGTCACACGCCTCCAGGCCAGTGGAGGGTGAGGCTCCAGTAGCACCAGGTAAGAGATGTTGTTAAAAGCAACTTGCCAGATACTTTTCGACAGATTGCAGGGTGATGCCTCAAGCAGCCAAATAGAGTAGAAAGGAGAAAGAGAAGCCCCCACTAGAGAAGCTTCGGGAAATATGGGGTTGAATAGAATTCGAGTGCTTTAACGAAGATGACAGTCCAGTAAAGAGCTGAGTATTTGGTTAGATGGGACATCGAGAGGTTCTTGGAACAAATTACAATGTTACACCAGGAGGACAAGTTGGTTTGTTGCCACATCATTGCTCATAGATTGAGGGCATATACCTGGTGGCACTTACTGCTTCAGCAGCGGGGTATCAGCAGATCAGCGTACATGGCAATTCTTCTGGAATGATTCAAGAAGAAGTTTCATTTACAGAGGCTTTGTAACTTAGTTTGCAAGGAAGCGAAAAGAATTCTTATTACCCTGAGGGCAGGAACAGGACTTGTTCAGTTTTGGCCGGGAAAATATGTGGGGGGGGGGGGGGGGGGGGTGGGGGGGGAATCGTCTTCTTCTTTT
>NW_023591416.1:6718434-6831650 GCF_014843425.1 Jatropha curcas | reverse complement strand
ATCTACCCTTTTGTTACCGCACTAGATTGCGTCAAACGGTCAGTTAACCTCCAATCCGTCCTGTTTGGCAGAGTATCAGAAACTCAATTCAAGACATTAAGATACGCCACACATGGAGAGGTCGCTGAATAACCTCTATCATCAATAGCTCTAATCCTAAAGCTGATGTACACACTGGTATCATAAAGCCTGTCTACTGATAGATTAACAAAAAGCAAATAAGACAGAGTAAAGAAGAACTGCACATATAAGCACAGGAACAGTTTAGTCAAATTAGAAAATCCGTTAGAACACAGACTGTTGTCCAAAGAAGTTGAATCAAATCTTCTCCGTAAAGAAATACGTTGTGAAGAAAAAAGAAAATGGGGCTTCAGTCATTTTACCACCCAAATACTTCTGGTTTCTGTTCCCAGTAGTTGTAGTAATATCGCCATGGCAGGTTTTGCTTTTTGATCTCTTTAAGCGCTTCATTGAGTGGCTCTATCGTGTAATACAAAGACATGAACCTTCGTTTAGATGGTGTCTGTCGTTTTTCAGCCATTCGAGATCGTTTAGATGGGTTTTTGGGTATTTTTCTATTTTGATCAATTTTTTCATAACTTTTTTTTTAATTTTTTCTTTTATGCAATACTTTTGGAAATACTTTTTTTAGGTTGTTTAATATCCATCAGAGACATAAAATTAAATTAAAAAAAAAAGTGGTGAGAGTACTGAACTTATCACATAGTCTCTATTACTAGCTGAATGTGAAGTAACTCTATTTTAATTCCACGTCGGATTAACTATGTTATAAGTTCATTAAGTATGGCTTTCTAGTGTTTATCCATATTGATTTATTCTCTATCTGAGTATTTTAATTAAGGGGCAATAAAACTAGTTTAGGTAATAGAATACATTTGGCTATTTTCATGAAGGCTCGAATAGGGGTTGGTTGTGTGTTACGAGATGCATCTGGTTAGTTCATTGCAGCCATGCAAGTGTCTTTACGTGGTGCTTTTATTCCAAGAGAGGCTGAAACTGTAGCCATAAGGGAGGTGTTGAGTTGGGCTAAGAATAGCGGTTGATCTAATGTTATCCTGGACTCTGATGCTCAGATTGTGGTTACTGCTATTAATGACTAGCTTTACATGGATTTATCTTCATTTGGTTCTATTGTTAGTGACTGTAAGTCTCTCCCTAGAGAGACTAGTGATGTCACTGTTGTTTTTGCCTGTAGATCTGCAAATAATGTGGTTCATGCCCTTGTACAGGCGACACATTCTTTGTCCGATATGGTAGAGTGGTCTTCACCTGCTAGTTATATTGTTGATTTACAGAGGCTTGATAGCCAATTATTTTTTAACTCCTGCGTTAGGCATTCGAATACAGATCTATTACCGGATCGCATACCAATAGGTTAAGGTCTTGGTGTGCAAAAAAAGAAAAAGCCAAGGTTTAACGCTTAAAGACAACAATGACAAAAACAATGATAAGTTAAAATTCACAAAATACATATAAAGTGAAATTGTATATATTGTATATAGTTTTTGAATTATTTTGGAATTATTTTGTTTTATTATATTTAATGCTTTTATTAACTAGAAAATAACTACTTAAAAATCTTTTATTATACTTTAGTAGTGGATCATCAATGATTCTAATTATTTGATTTATTCTTTTTTTTTTTACTCAAACTTATATAAATGAATTTGTTTGATCATAATTGATGAATATAGTAATTTTTATCTTTTTGTTTGATAAAAAATAATTTAGTAAGACTACGGAAAATCCCGAATGAATCCCAACCCGAGGCATTCTATCTTCTCCGATAGACCCGAATTCCCATTGGGAATGGACTATATACACTACAAAAAAAACGCACAATTGCGTTTGCGACCGATTGCGACAAATTTTGGAGTAACAGAGATTAAATATTTTCCGACGGATTTGCGACCAATCTACTACAATATTAGCGATGGAATTGCACCCGACTGCATATCCGTCGCTAAATTGCACGCTGCAGTTTCGCACCAAATTTAATATCTGGTTTGCAACGGATTAGTTACGGATTTGCGACCGATTTTTTGCGACCGACTTCTTTGGTCACAATTCGGTCACAATTTGTTTGGCTAAATTTCTCTGCCAAATCTAGTATTTGGTTTGCCACGGATTAGTGACGTTGTGACCGACATCTTTGGTCGCAATTCGGTCACAATTTGTTTGATTATAAAACAACAGCGCATGATTAAAAATTGCGACCGATTATTAAATGAATTGTGGGTCGCAAAAAATTAGGGCTTTATAACCCCTTGGTCCCCTTGGGCGCAATTGCAGCACGCCGCTTCTCTTCTTTTCTCTCTTCTCTCTGTTTCCAGCACGCCTCCCAGATGCAATGCCGGTCACCGGAGAAGCTCTTGTCCCCGGAGAAGCCATGTCAGTCGCCCGGTTAGGTAGGTGCTCTTACCCTTTTATTTCATCTGCATTTTTGTTTTTATATATGTTGCAAAATAATTTATATTTTATTTTATTTTATGTTGATTTTGTTATTTGTTTTTTGTAAATTGTTTTTTATTTTGTGTGTTTTGGGTGAACGTGGTAATTTTTTGTTCAATTTTGAATGGATAAATGATATTTTTTTTGTTGATAAATAGGATTTGTTGAAATGTCTGACAGTTTTTAAGTTTTGTTCTTTTATGTCATTTGCTTTCTTTTATCAGACGATTTTTTGTTTGTCTGTAATCTTTGCTCATGAAATGGATAATATTTTTTTTTTTTTTGTAAAATTGTATTAATGAATGGATAATAAAAAAATGACCTTAAGTCTAAATTGTAAAAAATAATGCACAATTATTAGAAATAGGTTTTTAATTGTTCATTTTTTCAATTCTCACCAATCTAGAGAATAGAAACAGAAGATGGAAAAATGTTGGGAAAAGAAAAAAAAAACAAAAAAACAAAAAAACAAAAAGAAAGAAATAAATCACAGACCAAAAATACTAAGTTGCCAAAATGGCTAACACTAGAATCAGTAGCATATAAGTATTTTGCTTATATTTTGTTGAAGGCAATAATATCAAAGCTCTGAATAGATTCGTTGCAAGGCTCAATTGTCAGATGTTCCTCTATGAGAATTTTTGTTTGTTGTAATTTTGTATGAATGGATAATATTTTTTGTTGCAAAATTGTATTAATGAATGGATAATAAAAAAATGACCTTAAGTCTAAATTGTAAAAAATGACCTTAAAGTCTAAATGTAACAAAATAATTGCACAATTATAAAATAATTGTAAACTTGTAAAAAAAAATTAATCTAATCCAAATGCCATTTTTGTTTTTCTAGTATCAATTAAAATAATTGTAAACAAAAATTTATTTTTTTTTTTTTTTGGAAATTTATTTTATTATGTAATTAATTACTATAATAAAATAATACTGGGGATTTTCAGAAAAAAAAAAAATTATGAAAAGAAGATTATATGATAAAGTGTTTATGTGAGCTGTTGGTTTTTACTTGAAGATTTGAATTATTTAATATCCGAAAGTAAATTGCCCCCCGAAAATTTTTTAAAACTGAAAATCGTACACTTACTGATATTATAGTAAGTTTATATATATATAGTTAACCTTAGTTAGAACCTTAGTAAGTTTACACATATATAGTGATCATTATACATTTTTATACATATTTACCACATGTTCTACAATTCATGTAATTGTATATACATATACAGGTTATGTTATCTCTAGTACAGATGGCTAGAGGCAGGGCGGTTGACTCAAATGCATCCGACGGTGGTTCGCGTGAAGGTTGTGGCCAAGGACGCAGTACACGTTGATGAGGATGATACTTCTTAGATTGTCGTTGATTTTTTCATATTTTGTATAGTAATATTTTGTATAGACATACCAATTTTACCAGTTTCTTTCTAGATTGTTATTGTTTCTGATAAAAAGCTTGTGATATGTATAAATAATTGTCAAAAAAAAACTTTTGGACAGTGGAAAAAATTTTGTTTTAAATATTTTTTTGTAGCCCCGTAATTAAATATTTTTGCAATCGACAGCGAACTAAATTTTTTGTACCCGTAATTATATTTTGCAATCGACTAGCGAACGAACTGCAATCAAATTATACTCGTTAAATTTAAATTTGCGACAGATCGCTAACCAATTAATTTCAGAATCTGCGAACGATTTGCAACTGAGTTTAATAATTGCGACAGACACTTTTTGAGACCAATTTGCGACCGATTAGTTGGTCGCTAATTTGCGACCAATATTTATAATTTTGCGACCGATTAATCAGTCGCTAATTTGCGACTGCTTAGAAAATCGGTTGCAAAAGTATTTGCGACGAGTACTTTTGTGACCGATTAATTTCTGTCGCAAGTCAGTCGCTACGTCGATTTAGCGACCGATTTCTTATATTTTGCGACAGTTTACCGATTTTTTTGTGGTGTCTATCTTCTCAGATAGACCCGAATTCCCACTGAGAATGGACTATATATCTATTGAGACATGATTGAAACTCCATCTATTGAGACATGATTGAAACTCCATTTTTTACGTCTCGATATTTTAGGATGGGACTTGAAATTTTATAATTCTCATCCTAACCCGACCCATCCACACCCCTAATGAGTATTACATCTACTAAATTTATCATACAAGTTTTTTTTCTTTTTTATGTTCAACATATTTTAGATAATGATAAGAATTAATACCTTGAGCAAAAGACACATATGATTAATGATTTATGAAGTTTTTTATTTTTTTCATTCAAGTAATTTTATAGTTGGAGTAATTGTCTTAATTTGTAAAAGCAATATTTGTTTTTTTTTTTTTAGTTTAGCTAAGAAAGTAAATTTATTTTGTTTAATTTATTAGTGTAGAGTTCTTTTATCATTTTTAAATTTATAGACAAAGTTGGATTAGTAGTCTTTGTTATCATAGTCAAAGAATAAAAAAAATTGTTATCATAGTCCAAGAAATAAAAAAAAAAAGAGGGTCAAAATGAAAATTTTTTTTATCATTTTTAATTTATTTATTTATATTTTTTAATCAAATTTAATTAATATCAATTAATTATTTATAAGTATTAACCTGTGCTATGTCTAGGCGTACGATTAATATATATGTGTGTGATTTTTTATAGTGTATCAATAAAAAAAGGTAGAAAATAAACTATACATGATTAAATTTTGGATGTTGAACAATTTTTTTTTTGGCTAATCAAGGATGATCTAATTGATCTTGTTGCGACTCGTAAAAGATATAAAGAGTGACTTGTCACAAGTTTAAATTTTTTCCATCATAAAAGTTAAAGTTATCATCAATTTGATAAATATTATCTAAATATTATCTAAACCATAAAAAAAAAAGAATTAGTTAGCATTTTTAGTATAAGAAAAATCCCTGCTTATGATCTAAACCGATAGAAATCAAAAATTCTTTAAATATTGTTCTACACATCCATATGCATGGAGCTTGCGTTCCTAAGGCGTCCTAAGGGATGTGGGTAACTCGTTGAAGACATTTTGGCAATAAAAGGAAATAGGCAGTGGCCCACCGGTTCAGGTTCTAACGCAGAACCGAACCGAAACCGAACCGTACTGTAGACGAACCGAACGCGGACCGAAACGGCGGTTCAGTAAATTTTGAACCGGAACCTGCGGTTCCAAGGGCCGGTTAAAGGTTCAATTAGTGGATGTTAAAGCATAGAACCGGAACCGGGCCCTCGGAACCGGCGGTGAACCCTGGCGGTTCCGATCCGGTTCGAGACCCGGATGACACAAAATAATTGTAGCTTAAAATTTTTTTAATAAACAAAAAATTATAATCAGATTGATTTGATTGTAAGTTGATTTGGATTTATGGTGAAAGAGAAGTAAAAATGGTAATAGAGTTATAAAAAATTGTGAACAAAAATACAACCATTTTTTGACCTTAAATTATATAAAAATGGTATATGAAAATAGTTATTTTATATAAAAAAAATACATGGGACTTGAAATTTTATAATTCTCATCCCAACCCGACCCATCCACACCCCTAATAAGTATTCCGTCTACTAAATTTATCATACAATTTTCTTTTTTATGTTCAACATATTTTAGATAATGATAAGAATTAATACCTTGATCAAAAGACACATATGATTAATGATTTATGAAATTTTTTATTTTTTTCATTCAGGTAATTTTATAGTTGGAGTAATTGTCTTAATTTGTAAAAGCAATATTTGTTTATTTTTTTTAGTTTAGCTAAGAAAGTAAATTTATTTTGTTTAATTTATTAGTGTAGAGTTCTTTTATCATTTTTAAATTTATAGACAAAGTTGGATTAGTAGTCTTTGTTATCATAGTCAAAGAATAAAAAAAAAAAGGGGTAAATGAATTTTTTTTTCATCATTTTAATATATTTATATTTTTGAATCAAATTTAATTAATATCAATTATTTATAAGTATTAACATGCGCTATGTCCGGGCGTACGACTAATATATATGTGTGTGTGATTTTTTATAGTGTATCAATAAAAAAAGATAGAAAATAAACTATACATGATTAAATTTTGGATGTTGAACATTTTTTTTTTTTGGCTAATCAAGGATGATCTAATTGATCTTGTTGCGACTCATAAAAGATATAAAGAGTGGCTTGTCA
This sequence comes from Jatropha curcas, assembly GCF_014843425.1. Next base: position 6,825,006 of record NW_023591416.1, on the reverse strand, counting down.
CAAATTTAAGTTCTTTCATCATAAAAGTTAAAGTTATCGTCAATTTGATAAATATTATCTAAAATATTATCTAAACCATTAAAAAAAAAAAGAATTAGTAAGCATTTTTAGTATAAGAAAATCCCTGCTTATGATCTAAACCGATAGAAATCAAAAATTCTTTAAACATTGTTCTACACGTCCATATGCATGGAGCTTGCGTTCCTAAGGGGATGTTGGTAACTCGTGAAGACATTTTGGCAATAAAAAGGAAAAAAACCAATGACGTCATCCGTTAACTACTCCTTTTTCGCGGGTCCGATGTTTTACGAACCGGATCTAATTTAGGTAACATTGACCGAGATAAAAATTTTGGTCTGCTTACCTAGTGGACTTTGAAATGGAAATTTCCTCGAATGTAATTAACCCTTCTTCCCCCTCACTAATCAGTATATATACGCCATAAAATGTTAATGTGCAATTTAGAATTAAAACATATCATATCAATAAAATATGTCATCCCCCAAGAGCTTATACATAGGTTGATTTTCCCTGCAATTTAATAACCTATTCTTGTAGATTTCTCTTAGATCCAAAGCCTCTTTGCCTTGTCGGATCAAGGCTAATGGTAACTCATGCAAAAATTTGATATTCCAAATCATATGATGGGTGTTCTAAGTTCTTTTCTAATTTTGTGTTTATGTAGCTCTTCCTCGCTCACCACTCCACTTGAGACTTAAAGCGTTCTCTGAATCTGCTTAATTGCTGTGTATGATAGCTTTCAAGTCATTTTTACCACCCATAATACTTCAGTGTTCTGTTCCCAGTAGTGTGGTAATATCCCCCATGGGCAAGGTTTTGGCTTTTGATCTCTTAATCGCTTCCATGAGTGGTGCTCTATCGTGTAAATACAAGGCTCTATCGTGTAATACAAAGACATGAACATTCTCAGGCTGGATTGCTTCAAATTGAACTAAATGCTCCGGAAGAGAACCAAATCTTCATTGATGGTAGTGTTTGATCAAGCGCCTTCAAGCTTGAAGCTTATTATTGTTGCTTTGTGGGATGCAGATTTCTATGACGAAGTTGATGGTAGTTTATGATATATATATATATATATATATATATTAGCATAACCAACAGGTTTAATCCCCTCGAGCTGTAGAATGTAAAGATTTTTTTGTCCTCCCAGCAAAATACGTTTTTCGAGGAACTTATGATATTTTTAGATTAGTGGGAGATATGATCAGGTGAAGATGTATAGATTGGTACTATTTTTTCCCAACTGAGAAACAAAAATCAATGTGGAGACTTAAAAACAACTATACATGTACCCGTATGTATGTTTATCTTACCTTTTCTGAAAATTTTAGGTTCTTTTAATTTTTTTTAAAGCCTCTAGCATATGGCAGTTAGCATGAGGGGTCTTTTTTTAGTTCCTATCAAGATGAAGATTTGTTTTATTATGTAAAACATTTTGCAATAATTTGTTTTTCACACTTCTCTATAGTGCTAAGTCCATAAGGGGTCCAAGTGAATATATTGTATAGATGTTGATTTTAAAATTACTGGCTTTGAAAGATGTTTTTTTTTTTTTTTTTTTTTTAAGTGTTAAATCTAGAAATTTTTGCTTCATACATTTATAATTTTCAGCAGAAGCACTCTTCTTACAAGACATTGTAATCTATAGATATTGGAACTAACTCTCATTTGCACAAGTTCGATTCACTAAGGAATAAAGTGCTCCCAATGAATATTTATTACATCCATAAAAACCGAATCTTCAATCTCATTTAAAGAAAAAAAATGTCAAATCATTCATTTAAAATAGAACCTTTGGCTTTTTACACCATTTTCCCTTAAAACAGAACACTCTGTTTTTTCGTAGCTTTTATTTTTGTGTTACACTTTGGTGCTTTAACGTGCAATAACAAACATCCATTCTATGTTTAACGTGCAATAACAAACATCCATTCTATGGTTTCATCTGCAAAAATACTAAAACCTTCATATGCATATAAATAAATTCTGATACAGATTGTTGGAATATGTGGGTAATCCCACATCGGATAAATACAACTAACTAAAAGGACATATAATGTGAATGGTGAACTAAGGTCATTTTGTATTAAAGATAAGTCCAACTCATTATAAGCCCAATATTAAATATATAATTGAATTTGATTTGATTAATTTGCTCCTAGGGCCCAATATTAAACCTTCATATGCATATAAATAAATTTTGATACAGATTGTTGGTAATCTCACATCGGATAAATACAACTAACTAAAAGGGCATATAATGTGAAGGGTGAACCAACAAAAATGGCTTAGACATTTTGTGTTAAAGGTAAGCCCAACTCATTATAACCAACTCATTATAACCCAATCTTAAACATATAATTGAATTTGAGATTCTCAACACATATTACGTATGGAGAAATGGCGAACCATATATGTAAGTTCAACATTAAAAAATAATAAAAGACAATGTAAAGGAGAACCTTAGATGAAGATTCCTCCATTATTCATTTCCAAGCTGGAAGGAATTGAAGTGACATTTTCACGCCTGAATGACTTTGTTCCTGGTGAGATTGAACAAGAAGACTTCTTGTAACCGTTTGGCGATGCACGAAATTCCTCATTAGTGAGGTCTGCAAATGCATTAATCCCTAGCTTGTAAGGCTTATTCCCATCCTTATTGAAAGATTCAATGAATTCCACACTTTCCTTGATCGAATATCTGAAAGCGCGGTCTCTTTCTCTGTTCTGTCTTTATACACACGTCCATGTTGAGCCATCCACATTTCATGCCTTTCCTCCATTGAAGCTGCAGAGAGGGAAGGAGACCAGCCTTGGAAAGCCCACAGCCCCATAACTAAGACTGCAAAAGATCAGTTTGTTTTCAAGTAATACTATAGCCATTACACCAATTGAATAAGTAAAACAGTGACAAATATGATTATTATGCAGATAATATATAGATTAAAGTTGATTCGTGTGCATTTTATCTCTCGAAGACTACAACCATTTAAAGGTTTATTTCAAAGTGCATGCCTCATTATGATTATTATGGTCATATTATGATTAGTACTAGCTTGGAAGTAGTATATGAGAATGACATGTGAAATTATGTTCTTAGAAGCTGCGTTATTGGTTTACATTAAAAAGCCTTCCCTTCACACTTTCCGTAAGCAAACTAACGTTTTAAAATTGTATTCAAGTTTTATATAATTAATTATTAAAAAAAGTTAATAAAATTTTCGAATATTAATGATATTGTTAATTTTATTTTTATTAATTATTAAAAAACGAAAATTTTTTTCACCTCCAGCAAGAGACCGACTATTTTTGTCTAATAGGGGGAAATCAATCTCTAGTTGTATTTTTCGGATCAATTATATATATATATATATTAGTCGTAATTCCGCATTTCGCGAGTGGGTATTAATCAATTGTTTCAATAACTATTATTATTGAATTATTTTTTAAATATAACTTCATATCGAAACCCAATTAGAAAGGGTTTTAGTAAACCCTTAAATAATAATAAATTAGCCTTATCTTTTACTTCTATAAAATTGATTGTTCAAGATTTTAAAATAAATATAGTCATATATATTTAAAAATCTTATTTTGAAAAATCTATAATGTGTTGAATACGTATACAATAACGTGAATGACTATTGTTTTGAAAAATCTATAATGTTTTAATTTATCTAATACTATCCAATGATGTATTGATATGATATAAAATAAGGTGGTATTGATTAATTAAATAAATAAATTTTTAATAAAAAAACTATAATTAGTTTGAGATATAGTCAGTACTTTTTTTTTTCATATACACCTTTTTTTTCATATACAATTAATAGCAAAACAAAAAAATAATTAAACAGCACATTACCTACGTATAGATAAGAACTAAACCAAAAAAAATTAAAAGCAAAATCAATCAACATATATATTCATAAAACAAAATCCCCAGGTTAGAGTAGTACTAATGCTGTTAAATTAGTAGAAATTAAATAGAGATTTACAAAAAAAAATAGAAATTAAAAAAAAAAAAAAAAAAAAAAAAAAAAAAAAAAAAAAAAAAAAAAAAAAAACTACTATTTACTTCTGCGTTCAGAGACATTTTAGTGAAAACAAAAATTAACAGCGCATCTAGAGCTTGACCCGATTCAGTCTCCACCGCCCATCCATTCCTGATTATATATTTGCAAGATGATGATCAAAATATTCCCTGTTTATATATTCTTGATAATACAAGAATGATAAACTGAGAAGTAGAAGATGAAGAAGATAAAAATAAAGAAAATGTGCTCATGATAATGAGATAAAATTAATTAGATTGTTATTAATTACGGCTGTTTACTTCTAAATTAAACTAAAATTTATTATTTTAAAATTTAAAAGCTGAAATGAAATTATTTAATTATTTAAATATTTAAAAGCGAGCATCGTGATCCAAAAACTATAAAAAAAATGAGAAAAAAATTAGAATAACAAAAATAAAACGGTTGATCTGCAGGTGATATATATAAGAGTAAATCAAATAACATAAAAGAAAATAAAAAGCTATATAAAAAGAAATTCAAATTATATAAACTAAATTGAAAAGAAAGAATAAAAAAAACCTGCAAAATTTAATATGGTGGAAATTTAATGCAATTTCTAATTGAGAAATTTTATACTAATTAAAATCTTATTGTTAGTATTTCATATCTTAATTAAAAATGATAATTTGTTAGTATTTCATATCTTAATTAAAAATGATAATCTTATTATAAAAGTTTTGTCCTATCTTAATTAAAATATTATTGTCTAGCTCCCGTTTTCACTAATGATTAAACATATGTATAAATATTAATTACTTATTTCAATTAATAAATTAATAAATTTAACCGGTTCAAAAAATTAATTTTTGATTAAATTATACATGATCATAATTTTCCAAAGGATAAATTAAATACTATTCTATTTGCACAACAGTTGAAAATTTAATATAAATAAAATTATATATGATTGTAATAAATTAAATATTATTCCTATTTTGACAATAGAGTATTAGATATTTTGCTTCAATGCGGCACATAGCTGTCCAAGCACACGTAGAGAATTAGCTGTTTCCCATCATACAAGCCCACTTGTTAAATAGCGTGTATGATTTTGTGTTTTCACTGAGTACGCATTAATCATCGGTGAAAATGGTAGCCAGAAAATAATCCTATTAAATTTATAGATATGAAATACTAGATATAATAATAAATTATATATTGTATATTACTAGATATAATTACTTTATTTGTGTAAGTTTTATTTATTTTTGTTATCAAACGTATGTAGAACACTAATCACTCCACTTATTATTATTGATCACTATTGTATTAATTTTAATTTCAATATCAACATCATATGTAGTTAATGATGGTCATTATCAATTGAAACTGAACTTTGATATTCACTAAATTTTACTTTATGTTAATGCAAAAACTATTGTTTTAGAGCAAAATATGAGAAATCAATATTAACTATTATAATAATTAATATATTAATTATTTTTTTAGAGCATCGTTTAAAATTTTAATATTTTTTACTTTTTTATAAAGTATATGAGCATATAATTAATTTTGTGGTATTTTTTTTTTTTTTTTGAGGAAAAAAATTTCTTTTCAATATGTTATATGGTTTGCTAATATAACTTGTTATATTATAATTTATATTTTACTAGTATTTTTTAATATGCATTGCGCGTTATTTATATTCGTTGATATAAGAATATTTTATTATAATTAACAGTTTTTCAGCGATATGAAGAGGCATAGGGTCTCTCTTGACCTTCTCAAAAGAAATTTAGAATAACTTCAACATAAAATATAATGTATTTTGATTAGTACTAATATACTATAAATGGTTATAATGTAATTTGACCTGCCCTTTATGAAGCAAACCCATCATAGCCCATGCAGTCTCAACCAAATTTGATCGATCAGCCTCACAAGGAACGTACACCTGCATCGAAATCGTAGAATGATAGTACGAGGTCGCAACATAATAATGAATCAACAAGTCAACAATTATGTAAAGCCGAAGGAAAGCAAGCAACTTCTTTGGACATGAGAGATAACTCTCGGCCAACCACGTCGGAGAGATCAGAAACACAAAATGCTTGCGTAAAAGACCCGGTTCATGTTCCTGCAATCTATTGAGGCGGGAAGAAAAAAAGGTTCAGTCATGAATTCATCATGGGCTTGAGAAACGGTCTGGTTAATTGAACATGCTGCACGGTATAACATATCCAATTAAAATTAAATTATCGTTATTTTTTAATCTAATAAAATTAAAAATTATAAAAATGTTATATTTTTATTATATTTAATGAATCCCTTATTTAATATATAATATAATTTCTTAGTTTATCCAATACAATTTAAATTTAAATAGAAAATTTATATTCCAATTAAATTTTTTTTATTTTTAACAAATAAAATTAAAATTCTTTTTTTTAAGAGGAAATCAAATTAGAAATTTTGTTAAGAGAAAACTATATACAGATGTGGGATACAAATCGATATGTTTCTATATTCTTACACAGAAAGTCTAATAATAAATCGTTTATATATAAAAAAAAAAACACAATCTTGATTCGAAGTATTTGATCAAGTTGATAGAATATAATATTCATGGACACTGTTCGACTTCACAGTCTCTCTACAAGTCTGATCTGATCGCCTTCAAATTTTATTTTTTTTAGAGAGGACATATGCACTTCTTTTCTGCATAATTGTCCAAATAACAAAAAACTTAGATAGAATCAACATTCTGGTGATAACAATAACTCAGAACTAGATTTGAAAATAAAATCTCAAAATGTAAGCAACAATAATTCAAAAGTAGATTTGAAAATAAAATTTCAAAATATAGGCAACAATAAATCTCAATATTTGACAACCATAACTCAAATTTATATCAAAAGACATAAATATGAGGATTATTAGAAATAAATAAATAAATAAATAAAGAGAAAGAGGACCACCGGTGAAAGCCTACCAGTGGCCGTCTATAGAAAAAGAAAAAAGAGCTTTTAGGTTTTGGAAGAAAAGAGAGGGATAGCTAATAAAATTAAAAATTTTTAAAATATTATATTTGACCATATTTAATATATATTGTAATATAATTTCTTATTTCATCAAATAAATTTAGATTTAAATAGAAAATTAATATGGCCAATCAAAATTAAATTACATTTATTTTTTAACCAATCAAATTGAAGTCCTTAATGATGTTTTTATATTCTATATTTAATTGGTTTTACATATGTATATATATTGGAAGGGTCCTTAATGATGTTTTTATATCTATATTTAATTGGTTTTACATATGTATATATACTTATATATCTTGTATATTGAATATATATACATATATATGCTATATATTGTATATATATCATATATATTATATCAGTATATATATATTATATATATATATATATATATATATATATATATATATCGTATTTACCATCGCTGTTGTCACCTATCGCTATTGTCATTTCTCTCTTGTACCCTTTTATTTTTTACTAGGGCGTTACAAAATATAATAGTATAGTGTTTCCTTTTTTCCAATGTTTCCTTTTTTTTAATGTTTCCTTTTTTTCATTATTTCCTTTTTTTTCATTATTTCCTTTTTTTTATTGTTTCATTTTTGTCGTTTCTCTCTTGTAAAGTTACTTTTGGTATTATTTAAATTTTTTTGGCTAAAATTGTTATTATCTTAATTTGTATCCTTTTTTTAGATTTTTTTTAAATTAAAACATCATGTATGACATTTTTTGCATATGATATATACATACATATGGTATGTACAGGATATATACAATATATAAGATATACACAATATATATACATATGTAAAACCAATTAAATACCGTGTGTGTGTATATATATATATATATATAAATATATATATATATTTTGTTCAATCCAAACGAATCTTAACTTTTCTCTTCAAAGCATAAATATATATATATATATATATTTGTATCAATCCAAACGAATCTTAACTTTTCTCTTCAAAGCATAAACAACATATAAAATCAAGAGTCTTAACTCATCTCTTCAAAGCATAACAACATCCATAGCAATAACAGTTTTTCGGCGAGCATTAAGCTGCTAATACATGCTTATATAAAAATGAAATCGCATAAGAGAATGATAGAATAAAAAATAAAAATAATTATTTACATCGAGAAACGGCAGCTGAAAAACATAATCAAAAAACGAAATCAACAAACCCTGTGAAACAAAAAACGCAACCACGGAAGAGCTGAAAGAATAAGAAAATATAATGACAGCTGAATAAGTTTCAAAAACTGAAAGAAATCACTCTATTAATGACAACACAAAAAGAGAGGAAACAAAATTTAAAAAAAAAAACACTGAAAGAAAAAAAAAGGAAATACGAAAATAAGAATTCTTTTGAAAATAAGAATTCTTTTAAAAGTATTCCGATTTTATCTTTTTCTTTCTAAGTGTATGATTAGAAGTACATTCACTTCAATAAAAATCGTTAATTTCATTGGTTTGGTATAAGCGGAGACATGGACTCGGTCTAGATAAATTTTTCCCAAATAACAAATAATCTACTATAATTAATAGAATTCAACAACATATCTTAGCTATGATAATTATTTCATTCAACTTTTTAAGGTAGAAGAATTTCAACATAAAAAACTCATATTCTACAAAAAAAAGTTACAAAAGATAAAAGATGGATAGATATAATTAACAATGGAAAAATATATCAGAAGTTATACAAAGCTCTAATGCCTTGAACATCATCTGCGGTTAGATCTTTGGTCACTCCACGAGACGTATATGCATACATAACAGCTGCTTGAAGGGAGCTATGTTGAAGTCCCAGAAGGTGCCCTATTTCATGCAAGGCCACGGTCTTCAAGTCAAATGCACCTTGTACTGCCCCCACTGCATATTTTTCATCTGCATCGTAATGAAACCTTCCATCTTGTGGTGCAAAAGCATGAGCCGTAATTCCACCAGGACCATCGAAAGGCAACCCATCTCCATGTTCACCTCTGTAAAATCCAATTTTTAGATCTGCTGTTTTATAATCTTGAACGCTTGTGAATTTGAATTTTGTAACAGTAGCCCACGTTTCAAAAGCATTCGCAACAGCACCCCTTGCCTCAGTCGGGGTACTGGGTTCAAACCCATAAGTGAGATTGTACTTTGAAACTGGCCATTTTGGTTTCCCTCTAAAGAAGGTATAGTGAGAAACCATGTGAAAAGAGCTAGAGCTATGGCGATGGTTGTTCTTTCCAGATAGCATTCGAGTGCTGCCGTTGATGATGTCCGGTATCCCACATCGAGGCATCATCATAATTGACATTGTTTCATAATCTAAGAATCCAGTAGTGTTCAGATGGTAATTGAGTTGATACACTTTAAGAGCAGACTCCAAAACATCGTCAAATTCATCATCATCAGCAAAAGATTGGTTTTCACAACTTAAATAACCAAAATGTTTGAGATACTTTTTAAGCTCATGAATGCCTTTGATCTTATCACCCTTCTTGCTGCCTTGAAGATGTTCAAGGAAAGCAAATGGTGATAATTTTTCAGTATTTGAGTGGGATAGAGCTAAACGAGAACAAAAAAAAGAAATTAGAACAATGAGACTGAATGAGAAGATGGAAATTTTTGTGGAAGCCATGATATTGGGTTCGAGAATAGATTTGTTGTGCTTGCCACCAACTTTAAAACTTTTAAGGGTATTTATAGGCAAAAAAAGTGTTTATTTAATTGTGTTGGGAAAAAAAAATATTTAGAAAAATAAAATTGATATTTTCTACATAGAAAGAATATGATATCCAGCGTATTGTATCAGGACAATTGATATTGCACGTTGAAGCAATAATAAAAAAAAAATATATAGAAGAACGCACCAAGACATAAGTTGTTTTCGACAATAATTTTTTAAATAGGTCAAATGTTATTTTTTATAGTATTTAGTAATATAGCATTTGAACTAACTTCTAGAAGGTAGGATAACGTTTCACCTAATAGCTACTAAATCAGCTAATTTTATCGAACAAACCCATAGAAGAAATAGAAGCCCAATTAATAAAAGGATTATTTATGGAAAGATCATTTAAATAACAATTTGTGAAAATTTCAAATCATTTTAATTTATATTTATCTTTTAAAGTGAATCTTAAAAATTAATTGAGACTTTAAAATTACAAAACGATATCAAACAATGTAAAACTATGAAATGCAAAAATTTAAGTTTAAATGTCAGACGTTATTAAAGTTCATCTAAGTGTATTTATTAGTGAATTGAAATCCAGGAGATAATATCTTTAGAATGTAGACCTCATATAAACTTTATAGAAATAATAATGGAAAATTTTTAATCAATTGAATCCATTTTTGAAATGGAAAAATTATTTTATTTAGCCAGACATTTATTTCAATTGGTTATTATTTTTATAGGATCAATAGGTTAATGGTTGAGTGTATATCATATATATGTCATACAAAATCTATTATTCATACCCTACCCTTGCTCTCTGAGAATTCTTAATGTATTAAAATAATTTGAGGATTTTAATTTCAATAATTTTTTTTTTTTTTTTTTTTTTTTAATTTGAGATTTTAATTTTCAATAATTTTTTTTTTTTTTTTTTTGGTGAAATATAATTAATCCAAAGATTTTATTTGTTCGAGGTTATTGAGAGCCGAAAACCCAAAAAACCCCAGTGCATACATTGAGGCCATGGGTTGGTATTTGGGCCTGAAGTCCGCCAACAATTGCTAATGGATTAAATCCAAATTGAACTTTTAAGATTAATTTCATCATTTTTTTATTAAATTACGATATTTTATAGGTTTTTTTTTTTTTTTTTTTTTTGTGAAATATAATTAATCCAAAGATTTTATTGTCGAGGTATGAGAGCCGAAACCCAAAAACCCAGTGCATACATTTGAGGCCATGGGTTGGTATTGGGCCTGAGTCCGCAACAATGCTAATGGATTAAATCCAAATTGAACTTTAAGATTAATTTCATCATTTTTATTAAATTCGATATTTATAGGTATAATTAATTTTGCTAAAAATTATTATCATTATTACTATTGATATTTTAGTACCATTATGTTATTCTAGTATTAAAAGATACAAAAGTTAGTTTTATTATACTTTTGAGTCACAAATTGATAGAGGTGAGCATTCGGTTTGGTTAATTTAGTCAATTTGATTAATTCGGTTAATTCGGCCAATTCAATTCAATAAATAAATATTCAATTAAAAATTCGATTAAAGAAAATTAAATTTTCGATGATCAATTAAAAATTAATTTAACCGAATTAATCAAATTAACTCGCTCTAAAACTACATCGTTTTGATTAAGTAGTGATTAAAATTTTCAATTAATTTTTATTTCGGTTAAAATTGATTAATCATAAATTTTGGTTAATTAAGTTTTTATTTTCTTTAACTTAAGTTTGATTAATGACAAAAATTAATTCAGTCAAAACGGTTCAATTAAGTTTAATTAAAAAATTAGTTCAATTAAATTCGGTTAAACCAAAAAAAATTTCACTTAATTTATTTCGATTAAAAATATTGCTCAAATTGACTGAATTGCTTGAATGCTAACCCCTACGAATCGATATGAAATCAATAATGTAGAAAGCAATGCTAGAAGTAAGGTTGAGTGGTAGATCTATCAGAGTGTCAAGATAAGTGTACCTACAAGCATCCTGATGCTAAGGTCTGAACGTATGAGAGAATTTTCAGAATAAATAAGGATTGGTTATGTATATTTAGATGTAGGATGTTGAGATTCTTTATATAGAGTTTAACAAGATCTTTATCAATATATGATTAAGAATAATCTTCTAAGAGTTGTCAAAGTGCAGGTAATCATGATATGACTAGTTTTTAACTTCTCTAATCAGTTGCAGATTTGTAGTTGCTTATTGGATTAGTCACGTATTGAGTTATGAATGATAGCGTATGTCGCAACTTTTTGATGTGGTTTGTAATAGATGTTTCCTCATAAGTGATTCGATCTGCTTTGAAAATGACCTTGTGGATTTTAATTCAATTGTTCATATCACACGGACGCATTTAGAATTGGTCATGTCTAAGGATATTTTATACGAAAAAAATATTGAAATTGCTATGGAACATTGCTATAGACGCAATTCCATTGCTATTTTGCTTTGCTATGCTTAGAGACAGAAAAATCCTAGAATAAATGAAGAATAAATAAAAGAGTTAGCTACAAAGTTTTGAAGTTATTCCATAGCTATTTAGCTACGGAAAGAATTTCGTAGCTAAAATGCACATTTGTCTTTTGTCCGTTTCAGTTGCCACCAAATAGCATCAACATATCTGCAAATAGGAATACAGTATGACACGGGATATATATAGCTACAAAATTTTTCATAGCTAAAATATTAGCTGTAGACGGTAGGTAAAGGAAACGACATCGTCTCAATAAAATTTTTAATAACTTTCTTATATTCAAAAGGCGTTAATCTTCCGCTATTAGTTTAGGTTTTTGGCAATAGCAGACACTTCTTTTCCGTTTATCATCGGCAAGAGATTTTTCTGGCAACTGAAAAATTAGCTAGTTCCTCCTTTCTAAGTAGATGTCTTCTATTTTATGCATTTTGAAATGATAAATTTAGCAACTATTCTCTCTTTCTTTTAAAAAAATTAGTCTGCCATTATATTTTTTGCTATTTTCTAGAAAATGAAAGAGGAAGAAGAGAGTTCAAGACTTTATTTCTCGAATTGTAAATTCTCTCTTTTTTGTTTATATGTAATCTGGAAATTTTTATTTGATTATTATTGCTGTTGATTATTTTCTAAGTGTTATAATCTCAATTCTTTCTTTTTATTTTTATTTTTTGTTGAAGAAATTTATTGTTGCTTGAATTCAATTTATCCTTTAAGAGCCAGCCTCGTACAAAGCTTCAATCTCGTTATTATTCTTTTTATATGTTAAATTTTATCCTGTTCAGATATGGCCAATGATATTTTAAAATTTTTAATTAAACCTTTTTTTTTAAGAAATATAATTCATTAATAATAAAATTAAGTATTACAAGTATTCACTAGACATAGAATTTATTATCATAATTAATAAAAAGTTCGATAATCTTTTAACAATAAAAAAAAATCTATATTAAAAAAAACTAAATTTAAAAGAAACAACATTAAATTTTTCCGCTTGAAGGTAACCTTGACCAACATAAATTTTCATAATAGCAACTGGTCCTTTAATTGATTTGGACAATAAAATAATTTTTCCGAATCTTCTATGCTTGGATAGCTTTTCCAAAAACTTGTTATATATGACGTACACGGATGAGTTCGTGTCACTATGTATTAATAGTATCAATAAAGGAACAGGCCGTACTACTAGGCTCCATTAATCGAAGATACACATCAGTAAAATAAAATCTAAATTCTCCAACCAAATAAAATCAAATGTCATACCTTTTAATAACAAATCTTCACAAGAAGGAACTAAATCCTCGTGGAAGAAGGGACAAAAAACTCCAAATATGGAAACCAAGCAACAATAAAAAATAAAAAAATAATAAAAAAAAAAACATATCTATTGGAAGAAAATAGATCTAAGTGTATTAAAAATGAATAAAAGATCAGGAGTGAGAAGAAAAAAATAAAATATAGCAGCAACCCCAAATAAAAACTAGAGCTAAATAAACTAGAGAGAAAAGATGAGAGAAACCTTCCTATATTTTCAAATTAGATATAAGTGTTCATAAACTTTTTTTATTTTTTATTTTTGGTGAAAACTGTTGATATCCAGATCCTATTACCAGAGACCGTTTAATCCGGCTCGGGGCTTAATAACAGTTAAGGCTCTTCACTTCTTTTTATAGGTGCGTTGGTATAATTTTTTTTATTTTAATTGGTCATAACTAAGCACAAATTTGGATATTTATAATATCACTAACGATAAATTTGAAAAATCTCATTGGTCCACGTTTATATTTGTTATAGATTATGTGAAAGATATTTATGAAAAAAAAGTAAACAATTTTTAATTTTTAATTTATTTTAAATATGAAAATTTTTTACAAATGAATATATCCATTCGTAATGAATTCTGCATTTTTTGAATTTACTTAAATCCTAAATTTAAGTCATAAAGACAGTATTACGGGAGTTTTCCTAAAAAAAATATGCTTGAACTAGGTAAATAAAAAAATCAACTTTTTTTTTTTAACTGAACTGTATTGGATCGGGCTCTAATTGAACTTTCAGAATCGTCGATTCTGAACCAATTTTGGTTCACTAAAAGCTTGGTTTGATTTGAACCGATCCGATGAGCGTTAACACGTGAGTCCATTTCTCTCTAGACCCCGTAGCCTTGCCGACTCGAGGGCGAGGAGGGCTGAAATATATAATCGTCGGAGACAGAAACAGCAGCAAAAGAAAGACAAAAACCAAAAGGATTCTGAACAAAGTGAATGAATATGGAGAAAACGGTACGGAAAGAAGCAATGGAAAGCATTACACAGAGGCTCTCGGCAATGGAAAATCTCTACTTCCCTCGTGCTCTTCAATCCACCGCCACTGATCCCTCCAACCGCAAGTCTCTCCTCCTCGACCTCCTCGACCGTGACGCCGCTGTTTTTCTAGGTACTTCTCTCTCTATTTGAATTCTTTGAGAACTCTGAATTTCTATTTGAATACCAAGAAAACAGAGGAAAACAGAAATAGAAGTTAGGACAAACTTTTTGTTTTTTACTAATTTTCTATGACAAAGTCGCCTTAATTGACCTAATTTAGGTTTAGTTGCTTAATTGATGATATTATAGCCTCCTGATTTATTTGATTTTGTCCTTTTATATCCAGAGCGATATGGAACGCAATTGACTTGTGAAGAGCTTGGGGAATTTGATATGTTAAACAATGACTATGAGATAAATTGGCATCTCAAGAATCTAAGAAGCAAAGCTAGTCCAACTTCTGAGGAGTTGAGGTCAAGGTCAGTGAAGGTTAAAAACAGGAGACTGGCTTACTTGAATAAATTGATTCATGATGGGAATTACTTCTCTGAGGATGCAATGAGGGAAAGAGAGCCATATTTGCATCATGAGTTTGTTGGGAAGTTTCAGGATCAGAGTGCTAGGCGTATGGCTAGGCCAGGAGAGCGGTGGTCAGAGACGTTGATGAGGCGGTCTGAGGAAGCTATTTTGGTTTCTAAGATTAGAGCAGAGCAGCAGAGGTTGGGTGTGGCTGAGAGGGATTGGATTGGTAATGAAACAAACCAACAAGAAGAGGAGGAGGAGGAAGAAGAAGAAGAAGAAGAAGAGGAAGAAGAGGATGAGGAGAATGAAGAAGCAAAGAAGGCTCCTAATAGTGCACTATCCTCTGAGGTAGATGACATTCTTTTATTGCCTTACATCTACATTTATGAAGTTCTATGTGTTAGTTCCTCATCATGATCTCTGTTGCATGATAAAATGTTTGTGTCAAAAAATTTAAATGCGGGTTTCATCCCTTTGGCAGTTAGCATTCCTGGTTCCATAATTTTCAAGTTTTGATAAATCATTTCCGCTGGTGTGAATATGCGTTTCTTTGTTCTGCTAAGTCTCGATACCGAACAATTGAAAATAATGGATCTTGTCTCTTTTTTTTTTTTTTTTATTACTTGCCTTTTCTCAACCAGGCAAAGCCAATTGAATCTTCCATACTTTTTGTTACATTATTTTAGAATCTTTTAGGTAGCAGCTTCTTCAACTGTGTAGAGGTATAATTTTCTTTCACTGCATTGGAAGAGTTTTATATTTTCCTTTTCAGTTTGTATATTCCTTTTTAGTTAAGACCATTTTGGATATTTCATATTTTTGCTGAACTTGTGTTGGATTTCTCAATTGTGCCTGTGTTGTCAATCTAAAACTCTAAATTATGTTGATCCCAGATAAGTTGGGGTTAGTTAATATGACAAACATAAATGAAAATTGGAAGATTGTTTAAATCATTTAATTCGGAGCAGTACAAATTCAGATAATATTACCTCTTCTGGCAAGGAAAAATAACACTGCATTGAACCTGCAATCATAAAGTTAAGAGGATTCTTCTTATCATGTCAAAGGAAACTATGCAAGTTTCGGTGTGCGTTTGCATAATAATTGACTTACATTGTTGATGCTTTATCACTTGATCTTCCTTTCAGTTAATTTTAGGTGGCTATATAAATAGAGCTATCATGAAATTTCATTTCTTCATTTTAGAATTTTGTTAATACAAGTCTGTTACTGCTAAGAGTATGAATAGCATTATTGTTTGAGTTGTTGATAAAATGCACTTTGCTGAAATTGTCGACTAGAGGTCATTTAAGTTTATTTTTAAGTTGAATTTCACATAGATTAATCATAAAAGCTTCAAAATTGTTAAACAAGATTTCAAACCTGTTTTTTTTCCCAACATCATCTAAAAGCATGCTTCTCCAAGAGCATTGTCAACCACAACGCCAAATAGGCTCCCAAGTTGTTTCACATGTAATGAGCTTTTTACATTTACCACTTTCAGATGTTGGAGGATAGCAATGATGCCCAATCGAGCAGGGAGCTACAGAATGAGGGAGCAACTTTGTCACTAGAAGAGAAAGAAGATATGATGAATCAATTTACATATATTATGCACCAAAAGTTTCTTACTGGGGAAGACGATCAACACTTGGATTACTCAAAAATAGACGAAGATGAGACCTTGGATGATCACTGGCTTAGAGAAGCCAGCCATGACGCTGAAGATAAGTATTTTGCCGAAGATGAGGATGATTATGATGATCAGGTACAGCTGCATTGACTGTCTGCGACCCTTTCATAACATGTAGACTTTGTATGTAGAATTTCGCTTTTGTAGTTTGTACTTTGTACTTTGTATGTATGCACCCATCCATCTTTCCTTCTGAAGTAAATGATCTGAATCATGTTTTTAATTGTTTGTGGTTTCTAATAGCTTAATAGAGCATATGGAGAGTAAAAATGTGTACCACAATGAAGTAGGTGCTAAATGATAGCCTGCTGCCTTTTCCGGAAAATCGGGATCGTATGAAAACTAGGAATTAGTCATCTGTATGCACTACATATTTATGAACTTAGATTTAAGAAGACAGGATCATCAAACTCTTCATTTTAGTTTGGAGTCTCAAAAAAACTGATGTTTCTGCAATATAATTGTCATTCAGCATTGTTGTATTAACTATGTTTTGCTGCCGTTTATGTATAGAAGTCATGGCTGGATTAGAATTTAGTAGCCAAAACAAAAGCTCGAGGAAGTCTCTTTTTTTTGTATTGCTTGTGTGAGCACAGTTGTTGCGAGGGTTTGAGCCTGAAGAAGCAAGTGGTGTTTGCTTAAGCAAATCACTAGGTCTATAATGATTTGTGAAGCATAATTTTTATTAAACATTTGCACTTGCATCCACGTGCATACTTTTTTAATCGAGGCTTGATAAGCGAAAGCCCCTCATAATTTGATACCTGTTCATTTTATTATGTAGATGCCTTATACATTCATATAACTTAACTTTGAGAACTACGGTACATTTATCTTTCATTGCTTTTAAGAAATGTTAAATGTTCGACATAAAAATAATTTGTTCACTAAAAATAACTGAACAAAATGAACTATGGTTTGGTGTTCTATTGTAATTAAAATCGATTCATCATCCTGCGAAAATAATTTTATGATGTTAGGTAAATTGTTGAAATAAAATTTCAATAAAGTTAATATTATATTAGGTAAAATGTTGAAATGAAATTTCAATATTAACTTTTCTATTTTTGGTTCAACCAAACAGGCAAAGGTTCGTAATGCAGGAGATCCTTTCAATTTAGTTTTCTCTATTTACAATGCTAAGAAGATTCGATTCGATCCTTTCAATTTAGTTTTCTCTATGAAGATTCGAACCTCGGACATTATATAATGCCTCATCACATTGGACTAATTACTGGTTGGTTAATCATATTAACTTATTAGTCTTAAGGCACGGTAATAAAGAGACCACGGATATTTATTGTTATATTTTTTGAAAAATGTCAGGAGTTAATAGTTAATTTTATCAAACCAGAGTGTTAATGCTGACGCTCACCTTGGATCTGCTGACGCTAACCTTGGATAAGGCCCCAAGGATAAAGCCCGAAGCAAAACCAGTATGTGGTTCACATGGGCCTGAGAATTGAAAGCCCCAATCGTGTATGTGTATATTGTTATTACAGCCCGTATCTGTTCTACTTGGCCTGCATTCAACAAACTAGTATAAATAGCGGTAGACGTTATTGTAATTGATATGTTTAAGACACAAACTTTAATTTGATTGCATTTAACCTTGTTTGGAATAAATAAATTTCATAGACTCATAGACTAAATGAATTTCATAGAATAAATGCATTTCATAAAATTTTGTAGAATTTATTTGTAAATTTAAATTTTTGTATTTGATATGAAAAGTAGGAGACTTAAATATAATTGAATCAGACTTTACTAAAAAAAATGTGGAATTACTAAATGAGTTCTACAAATTTACTCGTAATCCTTTTAGCTTTTTAAAATTATTATATTAAGTATTTTTTAAGAAATAAAATTAAATAAATTTTAAATTTTAAATTCATTTCAAATATAAAAAATTTATTTATAAATAAATTTTACATTTTTCTTATTTTGTGTTTTTTGTTTTTTAACTGATAGCCTACCGCCTGTACATCCACATAGCTTTACTTTACGACTGTGTTCAGTATCAACTTTTTAAGTAGCTTTCAATGTTTTGACCAGTCAAAACGTTAAACTCTGTTTAAAAGATATTCGGTTAGCTTTTAGAGATTATGATAGCGTTTTGCGAAGAAGTTAACTCATTTAATGTTTAATTTTTAGCGTTTTATGAAAAGTTACTAAGATAGTTAATACTACTAAAATAGCTAATTTTGCTGCATGTGCACTTTATTAGAAAACTAAACCAAAGGCCTAGTTGAAACAACCCGAATTTTTATTTTCAAAGATTTTCCAATTAAATTTAATAAACCGACAGCTTGGAAATTTATTTTAATATTTTATTGCAAACACTGTGAGAAATCGAACCGAAAATCGATTGAAAAAGCCAAAAACCAATTGAAAATCAAAGATTTGGGTGGAATCGAACCGAATCGAACCGGTTCAACCCAAACCATCTAGAAACATCTCTTTCTTTTCTTTTTATCTCCAGCGCTGTTTTGACCAGTTCAAAACGTTTAAAACTCTGTTTAAAGATATCGGTTAGCTTTATAGAGATTATGAATAGCGTTTTGCGAAGAAGTTAACTCATTTAATGTTTTAATTTTTAGCGTTTTATGAAAAGTTACTAAGATAGTTAATACTTACTAAAATAGCTAAATTTTTGCTGCATTGTGCACTTTATTAGGAAAACTAAACCAAAGGCCAGTTTGAAACCAACCCCGAATTTTTATTTTCAAAGATTTTCCAATTAATTTATTAAACCGACAGCTGGAAATTTATTTTTAATATTTTATTGCAAAACACTGTGATGAATCGAACCGAAAAATCGATTGAAAAAAGCCAAGAAACAATTTGAAAATCCAAAGATTTGGGTGGAATCGGAACCGAATCGAACCGGTTCAACCCAAACCATCTAGAAACAAATCTCTTTTCTTTTTCTTTTTATCTCACAGCGCTGCCACTCTTACTTCTCACCTCACCAGCGCCCCACCATCCACACAAGTCACGAACCACGATTTCCACCAACACAGCGTCCACCGCGACCTTCCTCACTCCCTCTCTTCTTCTATCTTCTTTCCTTCTGTCTTCTTCTTCTTTACTCTCTTTCTTTCTTTCCTTGTCTTTCCTTGTCTTTCTGTTCCCTTTCCATTCTTCCCTGCAAACGTGTGCGCTCTGCGGTCACTGGCCAGCAATCCAGCAACCGTTCGGGCTCTCCCCACCCCTTAGCCCATGTGAGACGATCAGCCGATCACCACGCGCGCCTAGTTGCAGTCGCACCGCCTCAACATCGCCGCGCCAGCCCGTTCCCGTAGCTCCTCCCGCGCGCCACAGTCGGCCTCTGCCAGGTCTGTCGGCCTACAGCAGCAGCACCAAGGCTTCAGGCCTCACCGCCAGGGCCGCACCTCCGCCCTCTGCCAGATCACCCAGCCACCGCTCAGCTCCCTGTCGCAGAAACACCACCAGATCGTGCCACCTTCGCCCTTCCCTTCGCCTTCCCTTGCCACTGTCAGTCGGATCCGACCACTTCCGGCGTGCGTAGCTCCGATCCGACACGAGCAAATTTCCGATCTAGCAAAAAATTCGACAAAAAAAAAAAAATTATATTTGGGGTATAAATTAATTTAACTACATTTTCGTTAATTTAATTTTATTAATGATAGTTAATTAAATCTAGTCATTTTAGTTAGTTTAATTCTAATAATTTTAGTTGATTAACTTGATTTTAGTAATTGGTTTTAGTAATCTTGAGTAATTAATTTAATTTATCAATTTTGATTAGTTAAATTAATTTAATTTGGCTAGATCTACTGATTAGTTTAATTACTTGATTAATAAAAATAATAGTTAGTTAAAATTAAATTCAGTATTACAGTATTAAAAAATTATTAGGAATTCGGTAATAAAAATTATATTTGGAAATTAAGTGTGGATTGAAGGTAGATTATATTGTATTGTAATTTTAATTTATAAATTATGGAGTAGGTTGATGTTAAGTTGACATGTAATTTTGATATTACTATTTGATGGAGGACGGGGAAAAATTTGCATTGATTGATTGCCCGACGGATGGGCTTGTGTGGTTTGAAATTATAATAATGTTGATAATTTTAACAGGGTGGATAGTTCCAATTTTTAGGGGAGATGCTGTCCGAAAATTTCGGTTTAGAAAATAAAATAAATTTCAGTAGAAAATTAAAATAAAATTTCGGTAGAAATTAAATTAGATTTCGATAGGAAATAAAATAGATTTTTAGAACGAATAAATTGAAATAGAGTTAGATAAGAATAAAATTATTACAGAAAAGAAATTAATATCGAGATTAAAATTACGTTAAAAAATTTAGATATAAAATAAAATTATTAGAAGTGGTAAAGAAAATTATTTTAGTCTGAATAGAGTTATTCTTTTTGTTCATTCTTACTTTGCTTAGATCGGCCGGGTCCATCTTAGTGCTCCTCCAGACAACATCAAAGCTTAGAATTTCGCTTCTCTATCACTGTGGAGTTAAATAAATAATGCCATCATCAACACTGCATTTTGCATGAACATTTATTAATAAATATTAAATTTTTATTACAATATTTACAGATATCTTATTAAGTATTTTATCATATATATTATGTTATGATCACTAATAATAATTACTTATATATAATTGTGCATTTTGGATTGAATTGGTGCTTCTTGATGAATGAATTGTTCTGATTATTTGTGCCATGTGACTATTACTGTGATTGTTGTGGGAATTGGGATGAAGTGGGTCACCATGGGTTTGTGAGACCGTTACCATTATATGGATCCAAATTATGATTATCGTTAGCCGGGTAAACTGGGGAGATCGGCGCCCGTGCACCTACCGTTTACTGTTACCGCTTAACCACAGATTGCCTCTCTGTCGTTGCGCAACCTGATAGTCTAAGATCTGATCGCAAGCCCGCGAGGTGGCCTCCTGTTGTAGAGCGCATGATTGATCTAGATTGGTGGAGACCACCGGGGTTGCCTCCTGTTGGTATTGGAAAAGAAAAGGAGAGAATGGAAGAAAACAATTGAGAGGCTGGTCAAAGCTTGAGGATATAGGACCGTCGGCCAGTATGGGATCGCGCTCCCTGGTGCACACGTGAGAGGATGAGCCATGTGGGGGAGGACGCTCATCCGGGGGTTCGGTGACTCCACTGTACTAAATTTTCAACGTGATGTGATATTTTTGAAGGTGATATTGTTTAGGTGCTGATGTAATGATCATATGATTGACTGTTGTGTGTTTCATTCAGTATACTAGGGTGCATTTTGCTTGACTGTATGTGGTGTGTTTATTTATTATTATTCATGAGTTGTAAAACTCACCCCCTTCTCTCCAAACCTCCCAGGTACTAGGAAGCAGCTGATTCGACTGAAAACTCTGCAACTGAAGCTCTGCAATCTTCTCCGCAGAGTTATAAATGTAAACTTTATATTTCTGTTATTTAATTTTGGATGTATAAGTTACTCTATTATCAGATTTTTTTTTTGAACTCCGCAGTTATAGGGTTGTGTATTACTATTGGACTTATTGTTAGCATTACACTATAAATTAAATATTATGTAATTAACTGCAAGTGAACTAATAAGCCCATAATCTGATTATAATTTATTGTGAATAGGTCCTGGTTAGATATTCTGTGTTAATTGAGATTGAGGCTTACTGTTTTGATGAATTAATTGGGCAAGATAGGTAGACAGATTGGATAATTTAGGCTTACTACGGGCCAGAAAGGTGGTATCAGAGCAAAAGTTCATAAGTCTAGATGTAACTGCGGAGTAATTCCTGTCATGTCTTGACATAGTTTTCCTTGCTTTCCCATTCAGCGTGATTCGCAGCTAGGATAAAGTCAAGTTGTTTAATGATTAAAATCTGTATCCTTGTTCTTTAGAAATGTGATTTAGTTACTGATGCTAAGGGATGGTTTAAGCAAAAAAAATCTTTCTATGGAATAAATAATATTCATATATAATTTAAGTAGGTAAGAAGATAAGTTATATATGATTAATAAGTTAAAGTTAAATGATGAAAGTATATATGAAAGTTATACTATTTTTATTTAAACGTGTTGAATATGGAATATATTATATAATTGAAGACTCCATGAATGTGTTATACATGTGCCTGCGGAATTGTGGAATGAGTTGCTAATTATTTAATATTGAGAAACCTAAATGATTCGAATTTGGGACCATTAGAATCCATTTAACTAGAGTATTGAATTATTTTAGTATATGTATTTGATGGAAATTTACATAAATTTACATGATGTTGGTTAGTAGAATTTCTTATAATTATTAAGATAAATATTTTTCTTGATGGAATGGATATACATGATTTTTATAAGATTTGAATATTGAAGGATTTGGTGTGAATTGCTATAATAATTGGTGATGAGTATTTCTCATAATGAATAATATTGGTGGAATTACTATATGAAGTGAGTTTATTTATGAGTAATGACTGCTTGGTAGAGTAAAGTGTATTGTTGTATTCAGCAACTATTTCTTTTGGTGTGTGAATATAGGAAATAATATAAATTATTGTGGTTATAAGAAAATTGTGGTTATAAGAAATGGAATACATTGTGATTCATTTAGTAAGAGATAAATAGTAATCTAATTTTATGTACTTCAGTGATGGTAATGTGTGGATATGTGGCATCTTATGTTTATATGGTATAAATAAGAATTAAAGGCTAATGGTATTTAGTCTTTTGATGTTTTAAAATAAGTGTTTGCACACTCGAATGGTATTGTAAATTTACAAAACAATGATTTTGTTAATAGGAGATTCTGATGATCCGAAGAAACAACTCATTTATAGGAAATTATTAAATAGATGTGGGCCAATGATGACCTTAAGCTGTATAACTGAATGAATGACTATCGTAATGGAGAGGATAAACTGTCCAATTATTTTGAATTTGATGTGTATACTAATGAATTTAGATAAGTTAGGAATGGATCTAGTACCTCTGTATTATATGCGATATTTTAAGAAAAGAATCCAATGTACAGAACGTGCAAGCTAGTACTAAAAAATTTAGTAATGATTTACAATTGAGGATCAGTCAGTATTTTTAGAAGTTTTAACAACATTTAGGTCCACTGGCGGTAATCGGATTTAGTATAACTTAAAAAAAAAAAAAAAAAGGGAAGTGAAGAATAAATGATACAATCAGCGCGATTTAACATAAGACCTTCCTATAATTCTCTGGAGATTGAACATGCTAGTGCTATATTAGGTGTCATAAATTATATTCAGAACAATTATAGCTCTGCAAAATATAATGTTGGAAATTATAATTTAATAACTACAATTGAAACTTAAAGAATAGAGAGAATACAAATATCTTGTATAATTGCACCAGTGTCTTATTATATTCTTTTGACAGAATAGAGCTACGGTACGATTTCAAGAATTTAATCGCGATCAGAATATAATTGGATGCGTAAATAAATTTAAGATTTATGAAAATTTAGAAAGTTAAAAGATGCTTTAGAATAATTAGTTTAGAATATGTAGTTAGAAAATAGTTTTATGAGTTATGTTAATTGAATCCATATATTGAGCTTATAAATGTATTATGTACAAGTGATAAGTGTTATTAATACTAATAACTGGAAATAAGAGTTGATGAAGAATCATGAGATTCAGCTTGAGATGACGATGAATATGAATAAATGTAATGTCTTGATGCAAAGTAGTTAGAATAAGAAATTCCTATTACTTAGTGCATTTTTGTAAGTTAGCATGTTATTGTAAGTTATTTAGCTTTTACTTCGGATGTAGAAAGGGAGATATAATTTACGCCTCTAGGGAAAAGCAAGGGTATCTGGGAGTATTTTATATATCAATGAACTAACTGGCGTCTTTAATTTACTGCTTCCATTTGGCAATATTGAAGATTTTCGTGTAAAGAATCAACACAAGGAATTTGGGATAATTTTAGGAGAGAAGAATACAGACCACCAATGTATTTCAATCAAACTGAAACAACTACATGAATTTATAAGATTATCGGATGTAGTTAACAAGATGGCCCTAAGCATTACATCTTCACCTATACTTTGAAGGACCAACTTAACTGTATGGTCTAATCTCGGTAACTTTTATTAATTCTAAATTTTGCGCTTCACTGAGTATGGGAACAGATATTTCAGATTAGATGAGCAGTCATTCATTATTCATGGTTTGGAGTGCAATTAATAAGGCTATTCTGAATTTCTTAGCAGCATTGGCGTGGAAATTATGCATTTGAATGAATAAAATTGTTATAAATGGCCAGTTTGCGATATAACTTCGTGGTCTTAAAGTAATACTTGGTTAGTCTAGGTAAATTTGAGTGACTCGGTACATTGTAGACTACTTGATTGCTTTAAGGATTCAACTTGACGCATTAAACCTTGTTTAGTGTAAGGCATGTAGAAGAGAACAATAATTAACGGCAGGAGGTTATTCTAGATCGTACTAAGAATAAATTTAACAAAATCTTGGAGGTTGATTTAGACTTGGAGAAAAGTGAATAACTACAATGACTTATTATTATCTGAATATTTCATAGGCATTCATGAGAATTAAGAATAAACATTTAAAAACAAAAGGACTAGTTTAATCAGGCAGCTGAAGTTATCGATCTTATAGGGATTAACCATCTTTAATCTCTTACCTTTAACACTAAGAGCAAACAGTGCACTACTTTGTTTTTTAGTATTCGTGATTTCTTAAATACGTAAACTTAGGTTTTAAAAGATTTGCATTAAGACAGAAGAAAAAGTAAAATTGGATACAACGTGACAGTTTGGGAGAATTACATTTTGATTAACGCTTGTAAAAAACAAAAAAAAAAATGATAGATATATATATATCTAGGCTGGACTCTTCTTTATGGGAATTGGAGATAATAATAGATGTACTAGCAAATTTTAGAAAATTGAATTAAGAATTTATCCGGCATGGCAACAACTAATTTGGCTAGTTGCATAAAGTTGTTGTCATTAATTAATTTAGATATGGTGGTATGATATGATATTTGGAAGATGGCATAGAGAAGTTAATAACTAAAATAGGAGACTTGGTAGTGAATTTTTGACTTTTATCTCTCTACATAATTGTACTACTTGTTTTTACGAGATTCCTCACTTAGTAGGAGTTTGAAAAAGAGACTGTCATATAATCTATCTTTGGTGGAGAAATGGTTAAGTTGTTAATAGGTGAATTGTTGCTTGGGATAGAAGCCAAGATCTTTCCCTATCAGTTGGTAGCAATTAGCGTAGATCGAGAATGTCATGATTTTGTTTAAAATCAAGCTGTGTAAGTAGTGCCATAAATTTGTTCTCTTTAATTAGAAATGAATCAAATTGGTACTAATGGTAGAAACTTGATGATTGAATCGGAAATCTCCTTGAACTTGGCAGCGACCATTTCTTATCTAATTATAAACTTCTTCCAGATTATTGGCCGCAGCAATTGATGATTTAATTATTTGAAACATTGATTGGAAAATGGATGAGTCACATGTAGTGTTTGAATTTTGATAATAAGGATTCTAAATTGGGATAGTAGTAAATTTGATTGATATATGGATTCTGCGCTGTATCAAGTAAGAGTGAATACTTGGGTTGTGTATGAGGCTTCTTATTAAGTGATGATCGACTTGCTCACCCGTATAATAGCTGGAGAGAATAAATGAGCGATACATCAATGGGAGCACGGTCACCCATGATACTATGGTTTAATGAGATTGAATAACTTTTACTTGAGACAAATGTTGATGAGGAAACTTAAGTTCTTTATGCGTACACGGTGGGTACTAGAGTCAAATCTGTGCCTTGGGTTATGAATATTTTACTTGATTTTGATTGACTTGTAGATATTTAGTACAACTTCAAGTTAAATTAAACTATGGTGATAAGGTAGATATCTAACTTGCTCATAAGAACAAAGTATTCTCCTAATTATGAATGTTCAAACTTTTAAGCAGTTTGCTACATTATAGTGAGGAAGTACCAACCACCACTTGTCTACGTAAAACAACTGTTGCATCCTTGTTTCTTGTCATTAGAAAATTCGGAGGACGAATTTTTTAAAGGGGGGAAGATGAAACAAACCCGAATTTTTATTTTCAAAGATTTTCCCAATTAAATTTAATAAACCGACAGCTTGGAAATTTATTTTAATATTTATTTGCGGGAACACTGTGAGAACAATCGAACCGGAAAACTCGATTGACAAGGGCCTGAAAAACCCAAATGAAAAATCAAAGATTTGGGTGAATCGAACCGATCGGAACCGGTTCGACCCAAACCATCTAGAAAATCATCTTCTTTTCTTTTTATCCTCCTAACCGCCTGCACACCTCTCACTTCTCACCCTCACCACGCGCTCATCGGCCCCCACTCCACTCCACCACAACACAGCCACCCGCGCCCTTCCTCCTCCTCTCTCTTCTTCTTCTTTCTTTCTTTCGTTTTCCTTTTCTTTCTTTCCCTTTCTTCTTCCCGTGCAACTGTGTCTGGCGTTCACTGCCAGCAACTCCTAGCCAACGGCTCGGCCGGATCAACCAGACCGCCGCGGCCGCGCAGTTGCTACGCAGACGCACCGCCTCCATCGCGCGCCAGCACGTCCGTAGCTCCTCCCGCGCGGCCACAGTCGGCCTCTGCCAGGTCTGCGCGCCGTTAACTAGCAGCAAGCACCAGCTTTCAAGCCTCACCGGCCAGCCGCACCTCGCCCTCTGCCAGATCACCCAGGCCACCGCTGCAGCTCCCTGTCGCAGGAAAACACCACCAGTCGTGCACCTTCGCCTTTCCCTTGCCACTGTCAGTCGGAATCCGACCCACTTCCGGCGTGCGTAGCTCCGGATCCGACACGAGCAAATTTCCGATCTAAAAGCAAAAAATTCGACCAAAAAAAAAAATATATAAATTTGGGTATTAAATTAATTTAACTACATTTTCGTTAAATTTAATTTTAATTAATGATTAGTTAATTAAAATCTAGTCATTTTAGTTAGTTTAATTCTAATAAATTTTAGGTTGATTTAAACTTGATTTTAGTTAATTGATTTTAAGTAATCTTGAGTTAATTAATTTAATAATTCTCAGCAGATTTTGATTTAAGTTAAATTTAATTTTAATTTGGCATAGATTCTACCTGATTAGGTTTTAATTAACTTGATTAATAAAAATAATAGTTTAGAGTTATAAACTTAAATTCAGATTATTTAAATAATTATTTATTAGGAAATTTTGGTAATAATAAAATTTATGGAATTTAAGTGTAGATTGAAGGTAGATTATATTGTATGTAATTTTAATTTATAAATTATGGATGTAGGGGGTGATGTTAAGGTTGAATGTAGTGTTGATATTGTTATTCGGATGGAGGATGAGAAAAATTGAATTGATTGATTGCCCGATGGATGGGCCGTGTGGTTTGGAATTATTAATATATTGTTGATATTTTAACAGGTAAATAGTTCAATTTTTAGGGGAGATGTTGCCGAAATTTCGGTAGAAAATAAAATAAATTTCAGTAGAAAATAAAAATAAATTTCGGTAGAAAAATAAAATAAATAAAATAGATTCGATAGGAAATAAAATAGATTTTAGAAAGAAAAATAAATGAAAATAGAGTTAGAATAGAGAAATAAAAATTTATTTGACAGAAAAAGAAATAAATATCGAGATTAAATTTACGGCAGAAAAATTAGAAATAAAATTAAAATTATTAGAAGGGCTAAAAGAAATATTTTGTCTGCATAGGTATTCTTTGTGTCATTCTTACTTTGCTTTAGATCGCCCGGGTCCATCTAGTGCTCGCTCCAGGACAACATCAAAGCTAGAATGTTCGCTCCTATCACTTGTGAGTAATAAATAAAGATAATGCCATATCAAACACTATTGCATTGCATAACATTTATTTTATTAAATATTACATTTTTAATTTAACCATATTTACGATATCTTATAAGTATTTTATCATATATATTATGTTATGATCACTATAATTATACTTATATATAATGTTGCATTTGGATGAAAATTGGTTGTATCTTGATGAATGAATTGTCTGATTATTTGCTGCTGTTGACTATTACTGTGATTTGTTTGTGTGGAATTGGGATGAAGTAGGTCATATGGGTTTGTGAAGACCGTTACCGTTATATGGATCCAAATTATGAATTATCGTAGCCGGGCGTAAATGGGGGAGATCGGCGCCCCCGTGTGCCACCTACGTTACCGTTACCGTTAACCACAGGATGGCCTCTCGTCGTTGCGCACCTTGATTAGTCTAGATCTGACGCAGCCCGGCAGGGTGGCCTCCTGTTGTGAGCGCATATGCATGATCTAGATTTGGATGGAGACCACCGGCGTTGCCTTCCTGTTGGTATGGAAAAGAAAAGAGAGAATTGGAAAAACAATGAGAGGGCTGGTTCAAGTGAGGAATTAGACCTTCGGCCAGTATGGGGGATCGGCTCCTTTGGTGCACACGTAGGAGGATGAAGCCATGTGGGAGGACGGGCTCATCGGGGGTCGGTGGACTCACTGACTTAATTTCCACGGATGTGATTATTTTGAAGGGTGATATTGTTTGTAGGTGCTGATGTAATGTCATATGATTGAACTGTTGTGTGTTCATTTCAGTATATAACTAGGGTGCATTTTGCTTGCGACGTATGTTTGGTGCTGTATTATTTATTATTATTCACTTGAGTTGTTTAAAAAATCACCCCCTTTCTCTCCAAAAACCTTCCCAGGGTTACTTAGGAAAAGGCAGCTGATTCGACTGAAGCTCTGCAATCTTCTCCGCAGAGTTATAAATGGTTAAACTTTATATTTGCTGGTTTGTCTAATTTTTGGATGTAAAGTTTACCCTCTATTATCAGATTATTATTGAACTCCGCAGTTATAGGGTTTAGGGTTGGTATTTACTATTTGGATTTATGTTAGCACTACACCTAATAAATTAAAATATTATGTAATTAGCTGCAAGGTGAAACCAGTAAGCCCATAAATGTGATTATAATTTATGTGATAGGCCCTGGGTTTAGATACTATGTGTAAGTGAGATTAGGCTTACTACGGTGTTAATTGAGATTTAGGCTTACTACGGGCCTCGGGGGCCTTAAGCTTACCTGGGCCCTAGTGCCGGTCCGGCCCACGGAAATGGGTCGTGACACTAGTCCACATTTATTGCAAACAATTACTAAATAGAAATTTAAGCAGAATAAAGCTCAAGATGCTAACAACAACTCCAATGCAAACTCCAATGCAATCATGAATTGTAGTTGATGTATTTTAATAAATAGAAGTTGTGGATGATGATACGGTAGAATGTGTATTTATAGATGTCAGATTTTAAAAATGGCTCTCTAATGCTTCCATTATATTAGAACTGTCTGATGATAAAAAAAATGAGAAAAAAATGAATAAATAGGAAAAAAAAAGAATTAATGGTTGAGTCACATTATTTAACAAACTCTCTGAAAATAAAAAGCGTGGTGGACAGTATGTATTTTTATTTTTGACATATTAAACTTACAGACTAAATACACAAGAGCATTAGGGAATGTTTTTATTTTTAACTTTCAATTGGTCTAATGTGGAAAATAAATTAGAATAATTCATAGTTGCATCGGAGATGTTCTAATATTATGATGCCTTGCAAGGTGGTATTTTGTTCTTTTTTTCTTTTCATTTTTCTTTTTTTTTTTAGGTACAGTATATTTTCAATTAAATTTTTTCTTTTTTCTTTTTTCTTTTTTCTTTTAAAAATAATAAAACTCTTTTTGTTTAAACTTGTTTAATTTTTTTATTTACTTATTAGAAAACTGTTGTAAAAAAATAATAAATTTTATGAAACCACCAATAGTGGTTTACGTAATCATATATATATTTTTTAATTATACGTTCCTTTTTTATTTTATAAGATTTGTCCTCGTAAAGTCATTATTACTATTATTATTATTATTATTATTATTATTATTATTATTATTATTATTATTATTATCTATTTAAATCTAGTGTCATTTATTTATCTAAAATATACAAGCAGATAGTTTTATCTCTATTAAAATTCTCTACTTTCTTTTATTTTTGTCTATTTAGTATTATTTTTATATTTATTATTATTTTTTCTATCCATATAAATGTAATGTAATTTAGTATTATTTATTTATTACTAATATTATATTTTTATTCAATTGATTAATAATTAATAGTTACCTAACTTAGAAATTTAAAATTAAAGTAAAATATTTTTAATCATTTTGTCTCAAATCCTGAATTTTTAGAATTTTATTATTAACTAAAATCTTTAATGGTTTAATAAGGGAGAGATTTAATAATTGAAAGAATTTTTCACATAATGGACTAAAATAAAAGAAAAATATAGTTTTAAAAAAAATATGTAATCAAAAACTAAAAACTGATTCATACTTCTAATAAATAAAAAATTAAAAACAAACAATTATAACAAACAGCCTAAGTTTTCTTTGTTCATTACTTATTAAAAGCCTTCAAGCTGAAAAACACACAACGATATACTTACCGTTAGAATATGCCAGGTGTGCGCAAGGTAGTATGCTTTTAGAAATTCTTCTCTCTCAAAACTTCATTTGATCATACAATCTATTTTGTCGCAAATTGTCAATTGGAGTGCCCAAATGGTATTGTTTGCTCAAATGAGATTTTTGTCATGTGTATATGCCCCAAATTGTATTTCAACTTGGAAACAGAATGTGTTCCATATCCTTTAAAATATTATATTATTAATTACACTTTTTGTCACAAAATATAAGAGTGTGTTGGCTTCTAGAAAACTGGATTAGTTTTCTAAAAAAATTTTTTTAAAAAAATTGAAAAATGAGTTTTGTGTTCAAATCAGTCAGTTTTTGAAAACAGTTCTTCAGTTGATCAAAATTTAACTAAGATTTGAAAAACAGTTTTAAATTATTTTTCACAGTTTTCTTTTTATAAAAAGAACATGTTTTCCAATTGTTTTCCATTTTATAAAATGAC
Source organism: Jatropha curcas (assembly GCF_014843425.1). The sequence continues at coordinate 6,793,193 of NW_023591416.1, read as the reverse complement.
ATTTTTATAATTGATGTTATAATATTTATAAATAATTTTTTTCTATGACATTTTTATAATTGAGTTATAATATTTTATAAATAATTTTTTTCTTAAAAAAATATTTTATTGAATAAATAAGAATATTTAAATAACATGAAAAATTATATTATGTTTATATTATAATTAATTTTATTATTACAGATATATTTATATCTTTATTTTTTAAAAAAATTTACAAAATAATAAAATTGATATTATTATATTATTATTACTATAAATAATCGAATAACTTAAAAATTTAAAATTAAAAACTTTTCTTTAAAGTTAGGTTTATTAATTATTTTATTTTCAATGAGAAAGTGATATTATTATTATTATTATTACTATAAATAATCGATAACTAAAAATTTAAAATAAAAACTTTCTAAAGTTAGTTTATAATATTTTATTTCAATGAAAGTTATGAATAACGTTTATGAAGTTTTTAAATTAAAATATAATTTTTATATTGTTACTAATTGAACGCATTTTCCATTTTCTCTTTTCTAACTTTTATTTTCTAAGAAAACCGTTTTCTTAGAAAACAGAAAACTATTTTTTGTAAGTTAATACACCCTAAATCGTTTTTTGGTGATTATTTTGTCCTACAATATAAGTCATTTTGAATTTTTCAATGAGCAATAAATGTTGTTTTTCCAATGTTACTCTTATTTATATTAGATACAATAATTACCTTCACAAGTAACTCTTCATTTCAAGGTAAATGATAATTTGATTAAATTACCCTTGATTTTATTATAATTTAAAAGAATTAATTTTTCCTTAATTCTTGTAAAAAACCTTAAAAGACTTATATTTTGGGACATAGTGAGTAGCTTTTTGCTATATTTAATTAGATGTAATCAACTATGTAATAGAACGATGATTACATTACTTAATTAATTACATTATTTGGATGATTTTTTATTTTTACATTGTATTGTAATGATGAATACAATTGTATTCCTCGTTTATATTATATATATATATGTAAAAATAGGAGAGAAAAATGAGATTTTTAATACTAGCTTTCGATTAATTTAAAATTCTTAATATATCCAAATAGTTAGATTTTTTTATATTTTTTAATTGGAGAAACCATTTATCTTTTTAAATATCCTTTTAGTTGTATTTTTCTATTATCAAATTTAATTATTAGAAAATAAACGTAAAGAACTCCCTATCACAGCTATTTTTGACGCTTCCACTGGAAATAGTTAAGGAATATCCCTATGATATCAATACATTATGAATCCTTAATCATTTCTTGGAAATCCTTGAGTGATAATTTTGTGGATTTTTTTAATCTAAACGAGAAATAAAGGAATTGTACATTGGTGAAGAATAAAATTTAGATTTTTTTTTTCAGAAGAGAAAACTAATCATATTTACTTTTTAAAATAAAAATTATTATCTTTTACAGTTTTTACTTTAGAAAATATAATTGCAAATATACTTTTGAATTGCTATATCATTAATTGATCTTAAAGATAAGATAAATTAGAAAATTTTGTGTTGACCTATTAAACCTTTAGCCTTGTAAAATATATTTATTGAACATTATAAAATTTTAACTCATGAAATTAAAATATCGATAAAAGATGTGAATATCATTATTTAATAATATATATTAAAAGATATATGACTTATCTTACTCATTGAGTACAATTTTCACTAATTGAAAAACGTGTAAATTATAAGTGCAACTTTATAAATTAAAGTATTTAATATGTAAACTATTTTGTAAATTTCAGGGTCTATATTCAAACTTTCCTTATAATTAAAGTTTAAGTGTTGGGTCTATATTCATCTATTAAGTTTTTATAAAAAAGTAATGCTTAATTTACCAGTGCGAACAATAAATATAGTCAACGTGTAATGCACATCATAAAAAAACTAGTTACTTAAAATATTGGAATATCTGTTACATCAAAAAATACATTTATTATCTATGACATCAAACACATATATATATTATCGCTTACATCAAGCCATCCAATCAAAGTTCTACTGTTCAAAGCTAGTTAACACTGTCGTCTCACCATCGCCACTGCCACTACCACTGTCGCCGTCGCCACCTCAACTACTCTATCACCACCACCACAACCACCACTTTGTGACGCTGCCACTCTACCACTCTGCATTGCTACCACTACCACCGCCACCATTTCAACTACTCTACCATGACCACTAGGACCACCACTCCGCCACTACATAATAAAAATTATATTTTAGTATTTAATATATAATACAAAATAAAAATTATATTTTATTCTTTTATTTTATCATAGGTATGGAGAGAATAGAATGAAAAATCACTAAAAAAATTAGAATAACAATAATTCTATATTGCAATTTAATTTATTCACGAAAATATATGAAAAAATTAATTTCTAATGAGTTTAACTTTTATTTTGTTTCATTACATTTTCTTTTCAGCTTATCTTCTTTTAATTTTTTTTAGTTCAAATAAATTTATAATCTAAAATGATCTTTAATAGCTTAATATAGTTAATAGCTTTTGGTTCAAATATATTTTTACATTAATAATAATGTGGTGGTGGTGGTAGTGTGCATGTGCTAATTACTTTACGATAATGTTCGGCAATAGTTTTTAAACTAATTTTTAGTGTTTTGACTATTTATTATCTATATCGTCCGATAACATAACTTTTATAATAGCTTTTAGAGATTAAAAAAGTTTTTTACAAAACATTAAACATTGTAATGTTTAACTTTTAGCATTTAGCATTTAGCTTTAAGTAAACTTTTTTGACAAATAGTATATCCATTATTTTTTCCTCTGAATTCAGCTAACTAAATAACTAATATCTTTTTTTTGTCATTTTAAGTTAAATAGTTATTTTTACCGAACACTTCTAATTTAAACTGATATTAGCAACTACTAGCTAAAATTAAAAGTTAACCGCTATAGCTAATAGAACAACTAATAACTACTAAAATAATTAATATTGTTAAACATATTCAACATATTTACAAATAAACATAAAAATGGAATAGTAATTACATTCCATAAATAAAAGAATAAAACTCAACAAACATTCATAATTCAACCCAAATAAATTAGGGCAATTTTTTTATTGAAGGAAATTTCAAAATTAGGCTATTTAAGCAATCCAGCCTAATAAAAGTAGACAAACTCATTTTAAGAGTAAAAGTTATAAAATCTCAGGACACCAGCTTGTGTTATTAGGCCAAAAATTATTTTGTTACTAGGACGAAAATTATTTTTGAACTTAATAATTTTTTTGGATTGTTTAATTAAGAAGAAAAGCCAGTATTTTGAAATCAGACCAAACCAATTGAACAGATTAACTCACGAACCAATCACTAGTCCATTTTGATTTGGTCTGATTTTCTACTACAAACCGGGCAGCTTCAATATTAAACAAAAACGCTAAATTTTTTTTATTATATAAACTAAATGGAGCAATTGGTTACATGCATAAAAATTCTTTTTTTTTTTTTTTTGAAAGGTTATAGTTCAAATATTGAAATCCACAACTTGTTTTTCCTCCAGAAACTTATATATTGAATCTACTAATTTTGTTTTCTTAAAATTTTATTTTACTCATATCTTAAAATCCACTAACTTTTTTTTCTTAAAAAATTTCATAATAACTAAAAGTCCAAAAATTACAAATAAATAGTGTAAAATTTTCTTGCAAAATCAATTTTTAATATAGTGTACCCATTTTTTTTTTTTTTTTTTAAATCAATTTTTAATATTAGTGTAACCCATTTTTTTTTTTTTTTTTTTGAACTTAGTGTACCCGAATTTAAGAAACTAGTTTATCTATTAACAATTATTTATTTATTTATTTACTTAATTAATTAAAATACAAAATAATTTAATTATAAAATATCCAAAATACATTGTCGTACACAAATGTTTTTATATTTATATTGAAATGACCCGAAAATTTTGTTTTTCAAAAGAAAATTTTCATTTAAAAATTCAATTATAATTTGTAGACCAATGATTATTGTAAGAACATTATGTTATTTAATATATATATATATATATATATATATATATATATAATATTATATAATATATATATATATATATATATTGTAACAGGCCCAAGCCCATTGGTAGATATTGTTCCGCTTTGGGTGCCAAACTTTGGCCTAACCCTCACGAGCGTTTTGTTTTTGGGCCAGGGGAAACCTCGCTCTTGCTAGCCCAAAACGCGTTCTACCATGTCAATGGGTTTGCCAACCCTTTAGTATAGGACTTCCACCTTGTGCCTTGTAGCCGATGTGGGATTCGCCTAAAGTGTTTGCTGCCCCAAACCTGGCGATGTTCACAACCTGACCGAGACGCCTACAAACTGGTTGACTGTATGGCCTTGACATGCGGAATCATAATGTATATTGAATATTAATATCATTGCTGATGTTGTTCGACATAACTAATGTATTTAATATTTACAAAACATGATTTAACTAGTTTACAAAAATAATGTAATTTATATTTTACAAAACTGAATACTAATGTCAAAATGAAATGGGCCCAACTGATGTGCCCTGTACATGCCATGAAAAAGGATAGACAATCAAAGATACATATTAAAAATTGAAGTAGGCTACCCTGAAGGACATGAGTTCTTCTTTACAGATTGAACTGCAGCAGTTGTAAGCTGACTCTCTTACGGTCTTAAACTCAAAACCTCGAGTTAAACAGGGGTAACTCGCTGAGCAAATAAAGGCTTTCAGTGGATATACTCACAGATAAAATGAGAACAATTAAACACATACATGTATAGAAAGAACCATGTAAACAACATATGGCACATATAAGCACACACATCATGATACTTTCATGATACCTTTTGATTATCTTTTGTACTGTTTATAATACTGTATAATAATTCATGAAATGTTATGGTCCAATAATATCTGTATGGCTTCATAAGGTTATAATTGAAACCGACCAGTAGTGATAAGAAAACTGGTATGAAAACTGGATGATACTGTATGCTTGGCTGCTATGGGCTCCCATATAATAAGTTCATTATCCACTCCAACGGCTGTTGCCGGAGTATCAAACTTGTATGCAGGTTGCAGATTCTACTATCCTATTGTCGCGCACATAGCCTTATTACCATGGTTTCTACGTAACCTCAATGGAGCATAATGTTGGGTATGTCCAATAATAACACAACATCATATTAAATAGTTTTTCATGAACTTCATAATTCATAATGTATATTATTGATTTCACATCATTTGCATGCTTGGAAGTTGTTTTGATACAGGTCAAATGTATTTTGATGTTAAAAATGATGGACGGCATATAAGTGAAGCAAAGGAATACAATTGCATTGAAAAGAAGTTCCAAAAATGAAATGAAAACACAAGTCCCGTGAGCGCCGTTAATGCATCTAGATGAGCAGACAGTGAGTTATCTGGGCACAAGTCCGCCAAAGACGCGTACTTGGAAGGTCGCGAGCGCGGAGAAGTGCCAAAATGAGAGACAATGAGTTCTCAGGGCCAAAATTTCGCGAGAGCACGCGATGAAGTCGCGATCGCTTACAGGCCAGGGGGCCAAGTACGCGAGCCCGTACTTCAAAGTCCAGCAGAGCGCCGAGAAGTGCCCAAATGAAAGTCAGAGAGTTTGCGTGCACAAGTCGCGAGCGCGTACTTGGAAGGGTCACATGAGCGCGAGATGTGCCAAAATGAAGTCAGAGCAGTTTCAGCGTGAAAGTCCACGAGCGCGTAGTTCAAATTCGCGGCGAGGCGCGAGAAGGCAACGCGAACTCCGTCATGCAATTTCGGCGCGCGACCAGCGCTTCCAGCCTGCCACCTTGTCTGTACTCTTTTGCGCATATCTCTCAATAACAACTCCGATTTTGGATTTGATTTCAAAAAACCCATGTAAAGCTTAACACATAGAGGAAACAAATTAACTCTTATATGACAACTTCCTAATCCATCAGTAAATTGGGGTCACTTCCTAATTCCATCATTAAATGGGGTCAAAATCAAGATGAAGTTACTGGTAAAATTTCCAGCAAAACCTGTTTCAACATAAACTCAATATTCACTTTATTTATTCAATACCTCCCCTGTTCTCCCCTGTTTTCTCACCATTTCCAGTCCTCCCACACAGCATGAAGCAATATATTGTCTCACTAGCAACACACCACACAATTCTCATGCAAAGAAAATGGAAAATAACAAGAGATATCAAACCTTTATTCCAAAAGCTTGAGCTCCTCTTTAGCTTCTTTTTTCTACACTCTTAGAACTCTATAAATTAAGAATTCTTATTGAATTTTCTAAAATAATAGCACAAAAAATGATTTCAATTATGAACTTCAAGAAGGTACTTTTACTTGGAATAAAAGAGAAGGTTAAGTAAGGCTTAAACTACCTCATGAAAGATTGAAAGGAATGGTGGAGAGGAAAGGAAAGAAAATGAAAAGAAGATGAAGAGTAAAACATGAAAATTGGGAAAGTGAACATGGGTTAGCACGGTAGGCTCTTAAAAGATCCATGACTTTGTATGTAAAAGTTCTAAACGGTGCAACAATATTGCGGTTGATTAAATGCTACACATGCACACTTGCAAGCAATAACCCCACCTACTCCAGTAACTGCAAGTTCCGGTGGACAATGGGGATTAAAATTAACCGGACAACCGATGCTCTTACACTCACCGGCACCAACACCGCCTTGTGGGGTCACCAAAATGGGCAAGTTAAAGCCATCAACAAGACTAACATCATAAAAATCCCTTCCTGTAACAGCCCAGCCCATGGTAAATATTGTTCGCTTTGGGGCGTTACGTCTCGCCGTCCCCCTCACGGATTTATTTTCAGGCAGGCTTTGCAACCCACCCAAAACGCATCTACCATGTTCAAGGCCGCCACCCTTTATGTACAGGACCACCCCCTCGTACTTAACCGATGTGGGATTTGCCTAAGGTGTGCTGGCCTTGCCACATAGTCACAATATATATATAATAATAAATAATATAATATATATATATAGTAAATTTTGATATTTATTTATTATTAAATATATGTATTACACATTTGATTTAAGTAAAATAAATTAAAATCGACTTATTTTTAATGGAAATTAAAAGGAAATATTACTAAATATATATATATAGTAAAACTTTATGATATTTATTTATTATAAATATATGTATACACATTTGATTTAAGTAAATAAGTTAAATGCTTATTTTAATGGAATTTAAAAGGAAATTACTAAATTTATTTGAGAAATAAAATATGAGTTCCTAAAGAAGATTAAGTTTAAGTTTAGTCAAAAGATTTTAATAAATGGATTAAGTGAACATAACGGTTTCTTTTTAGTTATTAAATAAATAGATTTCAAATACTTATTTAAAGAAACATGGATTTCAAATAGCGAGTAAATTGTGAAGGATCTAAATTAATTAATTTGCTTAAGAATATAAATTTATGGTATTTGGTGAAATAAAATGTGAGTACAAACTAAGAATAAGTCTATGAAGAATTTAATTATCAATAAGGAACTAAAATCAATGTATGAATTTGATTATAGGTTTAGAATTTTCAAGAAAATATTTTGAAAATCTAATTAATCAGGGGGAAAAAAATTCTTGCTTTCAAGGTGAGTGATAATATATAATGTTTTACCAAATTCATGATTGCATAATTTATTTTAAATTTTACATCTGTTTGTTTTCAAGTACTTGTTTATACTGTATATGGATAGATGAATGTGTATCGATTAATGTTGCGAATGATTGCCTTGTATACAATGCAATGTGATTCCACAATGGGAGTTGAGATGACATAGAGCACTTGGGGTTGAGAACACGGGCATGGTGAGAATTTCGTCAGTGGCCATAAGCAGTGGAAGTGATGCCTCCCTTGTGCACTCTGTGGTTTGATGTGCATCGATGATAAAAAAAAAAAGAGAGAGATAAAAAATAATAGAAAAGAAAAGAAATATTTGACGGAGCGGGTTCGTTGAGCCCGACTGGGAGTGGAATCCTTAGGTGGACAAGTCACAGACCATAGAATACATCATTGATAACCAAAGCATGCTTGGGGAGAGCTTGGTCCTGTTAAGGTGATTCCACGGACTAATGACCATTCGATGTGCATTATGGTTGCTATTGTTTGTGGATGTTATAGTTGGCATTGTATGAATGGTGTATGCCCAACTAGAAAGGTTTAAGTGCATATCGTGTTAATGTCTAAATTTGATATTATGTATTATTATTCACTGAGTTTTATACTCACCTACTCCCTTTTAATTTTTTAGAAAATTGAACCTTGTTCTGTAATTTACCTGAAGCTCTATTTTTTCCTTCTTATTAGAGTTTGTTGAAGTGATGTCTAGATATGTACAGTGATTCCTACTTAACTAGGGTTCTCAAATATCTGCAGTTATTATAGGAGTTTCATGAATATAATAATAATATCAATTACATGTGAATTTTATTTGAAAAAATTGATAATACAAGTCAGAATAGTTAAATGAAGCCAATGACTAAGGATATGATTAAACTTGTAAATGCATATAGTGTAGGGCCGTGAAGATTGAACAAATAATAAGTGATAAATACATGTATTCGTATTGGTATTTGAATTAGTACCTTGCAATAATTTGGATAATTAATATTATAACGGGCTTTCCAATTGAATATTTTATTGGGTTTGTAGAATTATAATCGGTGTCTAGGCCTATTAAGCCAGTCTGGCCCATAAAAACAGATGGTGACATATGTGAATAGGCTTGCTATGCCGCTCTAGCTCATAGAAATGGATTGTAACATATGTGAATAATGAATAATTTAAAAAATATTATAACATTTAAATTTTTATAACTTGAATTTTGGTATAATTATTATTACGTTGAATATATATTATTTGGTTTAAATAAAGATTAATTTAAAAATTTTACTATAAATAGTTTAAAAAATAATTATGAATTTATAATTATATTAATTTTTTATTATAAATATTTTATTAATTTTTATAAATAGTTATGAAAATATAAAAAAAATTCAGTTTAACCGAGTTAATTCGTTGTCTTTACAACTCAGTCATCGAGTTGATTACTTGGTTGGATGTTGGATCCAATTTTAATAACATTGAGGAAAAGAATCTAGTCAATGGGCACTGGAAAGGTTTCTCAAAGCATGCTTAGCCTTAGCACGTGACCAATGTTTGGTGACGTGGCAAGACATATAGAATGCGTCCGCTAAAGGTCAACCTGCCTTCTCACCCTTTTTTCCCCTTGTAGAAAGAATGTCTCTGCTGCTGTGAGGTGTGCACTGTGCAGTGTTCCCGTACCTGTGAAAGCTGTATTGCACTTGCACACTCTTTGTTGCTTTCAATATTTTATTTTCAAAAATTAATTCAAAATAATAAAATATAAATATCTTCGACGATGAAAACAACCTACCCTACTATCCGCCCTCTTCGTCCATAGAGTTTTATAATTATGAAATTAGTCAATTACCTTGAAATTCATTTTATTTTATTTTCTTAAGTATTTTTATAATAAAAAATTTAGAATCATACAAGTTTGGATTAAATCGTACCGGCTCACTTCCACTTTAATAATAATATTTATTTTTTCTGAAAATTAAAAAAATAATTAAAATATATTGATTTTTTAAAAACAAAATTAATGTTAATTTTATCTCATATTAAAGTACCACCATTAGATTAGATTAGTACTTTCATTTATTTTTTTCATATATTGATATAATGAAACTTTTAGTTATATGTGTAGTTAAAATTTTAATTTAACTGTAATTAAAATAATAATAAAAAAGAGAAAAATAAAAATAAAAATAAAAATAAATTAAAAATAAAATAAAAATAAAAATAATTACACCTTAATAAATATGGATAAAGTGTGGAAATATATCTCATAATTTTAATTTAACTGTAATTAAAATAATAATAAAAAAGAGAAAAATAAAAATAAAAATAAAAATAAATTACACCTAATAAATATGGATAAAGTTGGAAATATATCTCATAATCCTAAATAATCACTTAAAATGGAATAAAGTAAAATTTTATTTGCTATTAAAGTCAAATGGAAAAAGTATTATGGATCACTAGTTAAAATTGCTTTATTAACCCATTTTCTCTTTTTTATTATGTATTTTAAATTAAGAGTCAGTGTTACACAATTTGTGCTTGGTACAGTTATCAGTGTAGCAAGTTAAATTGTCCATAATGCTTTAAATATGACAAATTTACCCATAATAGATATGGAAGTATTTTAGATATTTTAACCTACTATATTAAAACTTGAGTCAGACGGACCAAACATATTTTTGGTTAAATTGATAAAGGAATGATTGGTGTATGAATTTTTAATTTTTTTTTACACAAGAATGTTATAAAGTTTCATCCATATTGATTAAAATATAATTTGATTTACTTGTTACCTTTGATAGAAAAAATTTAGAGTTAGCATTTTACTTCTCAATTATTCAACAATGATGAGATAGAGTAACTTTTTTTTTTTGAAAATTAAATTCATAATTATTGATCTCAATGAACATTGAAATTGAAATAATACTTTAAAATTAAACTGTTCATGATTTAAAATGACAATTGAAATATTAAAAGTTGAAACTTAAAATTAGTAGAAATGTGATTAATTCAATTTGGATTGGAATCAAACCTAAAATAGTTTAGTTTTTAATCAAATCATTAATTGATCAGTTTGATTTTTATCTAGATTGAAATTAATTTAAATAATTCAGTTTTGAATCGGATTAAAATTGAGAAGTTGATTCATTCTTTTAGCAACAATAAACAAAATCGATTGAAATCAATTGATTTTGACAATTTGTTGATAAAAAAACATTAAAATTGATCGACTAATGAAACTAATTTTGGTCATAATTTGAGCTGCACCAAATCAAAATCTTCATTTCATTGACTAGCATAGAATATATGCTAAATGAATCGGAGATTCCACCGACCACTAATCATTAATAGATAATCTAAATAAATTATATTTTTAGTAAGAATTTCAAATTTGGTAATATTAATTGCTATAGTAGCTGTATTGTACTAGTTGTTAATTGTTTTTTTTTAATTGGTCTAGCTTTTGACTTATTTAATTAGTTAAATTTGAAGAAAAAATTAGATATAATTATAAATAAATATAATTAAAAGCTAAACCTAAAACCTAAACACTAAAGTGTATAACTTTCAAAAAAATTCTCCTCAACCTCTAAAATTTCTTAGTTATTACTGTAATAGTTGTAAAAGTTATGTAATACGATTACTAATAAAGATAGAGTTTTAAGCTGTTAGGGTTTAAATATAATAATCATGAATAAGCTTTTATTAATCCATCCAGTGAAAAAAAAACCGCTTATTTAATTTAACTTTTCTAAAAACAAAGTTACGTGGATTAATAATTAAATAAATGATAAAGCCACGTGTACATGATAATGCCCTAGCAATTAGGCCATTAGTTTCCTCTCAACTTTGCAAATACAAACCCTATCTCTGTCTTTCTCCTCTCTGTTATATATATTTTTTTTTCAAAAATTCACCGAAATCCAATCAAATCTGGAGAGAGAGAGAATTACAAAATACCAAATGAAAAAAATGAAAACCCGATAGCTTGAGCTCACTGTCTCCCTCTTTCCGTCAATTGAAAACCCTAGATTCGAAGTCATTCCACGCCATGCATCGATGATTTCTCGCTAAAGAGCTGTACGTATCGTCGCCTTCGTCGAGCGAGAGGAAAAGGAGGAGGAGGAGGAGATCGCCATCTTTATCGTCATCCTCATCGTCATCGTTGTTGTTTTCGTCATGTACAGAGAAAGAGGGATTGGTGGGTCCAAGACGGAGGTAGGACCTGTCGATCGGAAACGGATCAACGATGCTCTTGATAAGCATCTCGAGCGATCCTCTCCATCTACTTCTAGAGCAATCAACGGAAAGGAATTTTCGTCGCAGTCTCTTCTCATAGGAAAGCAACCGTCTGATCATAAAGATCCCCTCTCTAAAAACAACGCTTCTGATGGTATTCTATCTTTTACTAACATCGTGTATAAGATATTTTATATTTTTATTTTGCTTATTATTCGTTTCACTTCGCGTTTAATCTCTTAATTAAACTGCTTATGTTTTTCAATGTTTATTCAAGTTTTGTTGTGTTACTGTGATTTTGCTTTTTCCTCTAAATTTTACTTTGTAAGTTTTATTGTGAGATTAATCAATTTTTGCTGTTATCTGTAGGTTCTATTAAAAATTTATAAAGCTTTTTCACTGGAGTCTAAAAGTGATTTCCAACAGCAACCATTGCTTTAATTTGAGGCTAATCATTACACTTTTTGAAGTGTAAAATAAAAGTTGTGTTGCTACAATTATCAACCCTGTTATTTTATTTTATTTTTTAAATTTTAGTTGAAGTTCATAAGGAAGTTTTTATTTCCTAATTCCAATTATATACGTTTGCTTTAGAATTTCTTCTTTAGAACTTTTCCAATAGGAAGAAGTATGCTGTTGGTTAGTTTCTTTGGAAAATGAGAAAATAAAAAATAAGATGAATTAAAATAAACTAAATGTAAAATCCATCAAGGGTCAATTTGAATAGATAATGGGTATTTGAATTTGACGATGTATATTTGTGTTTTATTTATTTATTCTATAATTTTTCACTTGGAATAAAATTAAAATGCACATGTATCCAATATTAGATGACAACACTCAGATAATGGGAATTTGAATTTGACAATGTGTGTTTGTGTTTTATTTATTTATTTTATTATTTTTCACTCTGAATAAAATTCAAATGCTCATCTTTCCAATATTAGATGACAGCACTTTTATTTGTAATATCTTTGTTCTTAAAAATATCTCCAATACTTATTGAGGAAAACTCTGAATTTGTCAAATGGACCAAGATAATTTTTTAAAGTCTTTTATGTAGTTATCCTTTGCGGTTATTAGCAGCGTCAAAGAAGTGCATGGTAGTGAAAAACCTTACCATGACATTCGTACTTGCTACTTCTTAAAGCTGTTTGCACCTGGGTTGCCATTGGAGAAGCCAATGATCTATGAGAAGAAAGTAGTTAGCTATAACTTAATTAATATTAGATTTCAAATGTGACTTCTGGTCTTTTCAACATAGCTGGCCAGTTATCATGTGAAAGAACAATAATACTATATGGTTTCAGTGCATATTTCTTTCCCTTTCTGTGGTATTATTGTGTTCTTTTGTCCATGGTATGATGCAAGTCTAGTCTCTGATGCAGAGGAATCTGAAACGGATAGTGAAGAGTCAGATGTTAGTGGTTCCGATGCAGATGACACATCTTGGATTTCATGGTTTTGCAATCTGCGAGGAAATGAGTTCTTTTGTGAAGTTGATGATGATTACATACAGGATGATTTTAACCTCTGTGGGTTAAGCAGTCAAGTTCCTTATTATGATTATGCACTTGACTTGATTTTGGATGTTGAATCCTCTCATGGTAAGATATCTCCAGGTTGCTCATGTGTCCATAACATATATATGGTGTAATTCACAAATATTATCCCTTTTGTTTACTTTTTTTTTTCTCTTTAACAAAGTGCACAGTATGTGAATTATTCAGTTAATTATAATTATTTTCATTCTTCACATTAGTTGCACATGTACGTATTAACACGATTTTCTGCTTCCAGACAGCCTGATAGAGAGAACTTTATCTGCATTTAGTTTTTATACATACCGTGTACAGGAACCTGGCATTTTTTATGAATGTAATAGAGGCGCATGTTTGTTGCTTTAGTCTGTTATTTAATTTATTTCTCACAATTGATTATGATGGATAGGAGATATGTTTACAGAGGAACAACACGAGTTAGTTGAATCAGCAGCAGAGATGCTTTATGGTTTGATCCATGCCCGATATATATTGACCGCCAAAGGAATGGCTGCTATGGTGAGATTTGGCTATATAGTTTGTTGGACAAACTTTAATATTGGGACACCTACTACAATCTTGATATTGTGAATTCTACAGCTGGACAAGTACAAGAACTGTGACTTTGGGAGATGCCCAAGGGTTTACTGCTGTGGACAACCCTGTCTTCCAGTTGGTCAATCAGACATTCCTCGGTCAAGCACTGTAAAAATATGTTGCCCCAGATGTGAGGATATATATTACCCACGATCCAAATACCAAGGTAGTATCCTTTGTTGAACTGCATCTTCTTTGCTGCATATATTTCTCTGAGCTGTTAATGTCCTGTCCCATAAATAGGCAATTCTCATGCAATTCTGTTGTTTACTTTGTATTAGATTTTCATTAATATGCTTTTCCAGCTAGCATGAACTTTTTTAATTTCAAAAGGGGCTAAGAATTATGGGTTAGAACTGGCAGATATAACATGTAGCACTTGTCCTAAAACTCTTTTTCTTCAAATTTGCTCTGCTGATTTTCTTTTTGTTTTATCAACTCAATTTTGCTAGATGCATTTGTGTAATTGTATTGCAGCATGAAGTTCATTATGTTTGGATAAATTGCTACCATATGCATTGTAAAGTTGGTCTCTTGATTTTGGAAATTGTTACCAACTCTCCCTGGCATAGGTCTTTTTTCCCATATATAATTTTTTATATTGTTATGCATTGAGCTGAACTATGTGATTCTTATCCTGACCTACTAAGAAGTCTAGCTTGTTTAATAACTCTTACTATTAAAAAAAAAAAAAAAAAAAAAAAAAACATAGGTCTTTTTTTTTTCCCATATAGTAATATTTTTTATATGTTATGCATTGAGCTGACTAGTGTGATTCGTTATCCGCTGACCTCATAAGGAAATCTAGCTTGTTTAATAACTCTTACTATTAAAAAAAAAAAAAAAAAAAAAAAACTCAGACTCTTCTTTTCCTAGCTGACAAAAAAAAAAAAAAAAAAAAAAAAAAAACTCAGACTTCTTCTTTTCTAGCTGACATTGTTGCTGAGAGGCGGGCAATGTCATGGAGGTGACTGCCTCAGTCAGAGGACATAAGGTGCACAAGTACGTGCACCTTTGTTCCATCTTCTCTTTAAGACCATAAAAAAGGGGAAAGCAAATATTGACAGTTACTTTGGGGCAAATCATGACTTCTATCCTCCTAAATTTTAGGATGTACCATATATGTGCACCCTAGTCGACTAATTGATTAGAGCAAATCATGTCCCAAAATTTGGGGTAATTGTCTCAGTATCCAATACTCTCTTAGTCAACCAATTGATTGGGGTGAATCATGTCCCGAATTCTCTCCTGAATCTTAGGATGATAACCTTATGTGTATTAATATATAATTAACTTTCTAACCATCCTTCTGTGGCCAAGACCTTAAAAATGCGTATCCTAATTGTTTATCAACTCATTTTTTTTTTAATCCATTAGTTTTTATGGATTATTCCAATTTAGTGGAATATAGGATTATGGGTTAATAATTACTTTTGTTTGGATTTCAAAATTATTGATGCCAGATTTAATTGTTTTTGTGGTATTATTATAAATAATTGTCCCACGTAGGATTATGTGTCTTCTTGTACTGTGCATCTCATGTTGCTGAGGGGTGAGCCTGTGCCTTGCAAAATCTGCTAGGCTCCAGATCCCCTTCATGCCTTGATAGACCTTGCCCTTTTGCCTTTTTTATTTTTGTATTAATTATGCTAGCTGAGCTCAAACTTTGTCCAAAAAAAACAAAACTCTTCGTTTGAACTGGAAAACTCAACATACTGGATGTATTAATATGTATCTTGGTTTTTACATTGTATTTATGTACTGGGTTGAGCTTGAGTTGGAGCCTTATTTAACCCTAAATATTATACATAATTGCATGGAAGCAGAATCTCATAGCTCCGGTTATTGTTTCTTTCAATCTTTGTTAATTAGAACTTGGTTGTAGCTTAATGTTGAGACATGTCTATATGACCTTGGTGCATCAGAGTACATCTGTCTTAGAACTTTTAAGGAAATACAGTTAATAATGTTCATTCCCATCGTAAAATGTGCTACCTTGCAAAATCTCCTTTGTTGTCTTGTTCTTAAATATTAACGTTGAGTGCATTAACTTATTCAGATGTCTCAAAATGGTAACCATTTGCGATAGAGTTATAATTTAGGGAATTATCATATTTTTTCTCCAATGAAAACTATTCAAAATTAGTTTGTGCTTTATTGACTGATTTAATCTGTTTAGGTCTCCATCTTCTCTCATGTCATGGGTATGTTTTTAATATTTCTTAAGTTTCCTTAACTCTATTTAGACATTGATGGAGCCTACTTTGGGACAACATTTCCTCACCTGTTCTTGATGACACATGGACACCTGAAGCCACAAAAGCCATCACAGAGTTATGTGCCAAGAGTATTTGGGTTCAAGCTACACAAACCATGATAATGGAAGTCGAAGCTTCTTTGGTTGAGAATTTGAAAGGTGAAATTCATGCAGGAATGCTGTACATCTCCTCCCCCCTTCTCAAACAACATCCATTCTCAAAAAAACCATAAAATAAGGGAAAAGAAAAGGAGAAGAAGCATTCTCTTATGTTTCAGGAAATACCACAGAATATGTAAACCTGTTTGGCAATTAGTCTTTCAAATTTTTAGTTCCCAAGGTAGGTAGTTTCCTTTTCTTTTATTTTTTCCATGTTGCAAATTTGCAGCTTTCTTTCCTTCCCTTTTTTTTTCTTTTTATTTTTTATTTTTATTGGTGGAGTACTTTTATGAATTGCCTAGTGGTTTCTTTGTATTTACTTCCTTTGATTAGCATCAGAGATACTGACAATACTGAGAACTTCTTGGTGAAATTCCATAATTTTGTTATATTTTGCATTTGTATATCTCTATTTTATTCTGTAAAGCAAATGAATTTATTATTATTATTATTATTATTATTATTTCTGTTTGATGTTAGAATTAGATGATAGCTTATATTTCAGTGGCGATATTTGTGCTGCTGATTTATATTTTACTGCGGAGTTTGTTTCAACCCTGATATTCACAAGTATGTTTAAAATTGCAGCATTGTAATATGTAACATTGTATGAAAACTTGTGCCTCGTCTTGACTTGACTTGGAATATTTGGTACTTGTGATAGCTTACTTGCATCTTCCCAGCGAGCTTCATACTGATTAATTTAATGGATCAAGAGTATCAATGCCTGTTTTAAGACCCTCACTATCTAGCTTAGAAGGATAAATGGTAGATATAAAAGGGCGTGACTAATATGACACAGTTATTAAGACTTTTTACTACGATAAATAGTTTTGGCACAGTATATGTCAGGCATAACCATATTACAATGTGGTGAAAGTAGCTGCGAGCAAATTGCAGATATAATCGAAAATTCAAATTGAATTGAGTAATTTTGGTTTGATTTGGCTGCCAATAGATTGGTTTTGGTTTGGATAGGTTAGTTATAAATATTAATTTGGTTTTTTTGGTTATGGTGAGGTTAGTTTAAAAAAAAAAAAAACCTCTGTTAATCCAATTAATTAATTTTTCTATCTCAGAGCTTTTGTCAAAACGTTGCGTTTTTTACTCCATATTAAAATAAAATCAAGATTGCAAATTATATTTGTATAGTTTTTGTAACGGGTGACAATAATATGATATAATTTTTGAGATTATCGACAAAGAAAGTCATACTTAATTGGTTACTAACTGTAGCTTTGGAACTGAAAGTTTAACCAATGCTTCTTTTAATGTTAATTACATTAATTGCTATTTGGATAGTTACATTTAGATATGACTGACTTTGTAATTTTTTTTGGACACTTGTGGCTGTTGGATTAATTAATTATTTATTTTATTATATACAATTGTGTGTAAATTTATAAGCATATGTTTATAATTACTTTAAGAGTGCAAGCTGTAAATTTAAAGACAAGAACACATATATTGAAAAATTTTAGATTTGACACTTGTGGCTGTTGGATTAATTAATTATTTATTTTATTATATACAATTGTGTGTAAATTTATAAGCATATGTTTATAATTACTTTAAGAGTGCAAGCTGTAAATTTAAAGACAAGAACACATATATTGAAAAATTTTAGATTTGGATATTTTTTCGTAATTAGTTTGGATTAATTAACTGAAAATACTAATTTGGTTATTGGGACGATTGCGGTTTTTTTTATAAAAAACCGCATATTATTGGATTCGGTTACTTTCTATTTTATATTAAATATGATTTGAATTGGATAATAAATTTATAAAATTCGGCTATATTTAGATTGATTTGGATCAACTAAATACTCACCCTTAGATGAAACGACGGTAATACTCAGTTAGTGATACGATGATAAAGGTGTTGCTGATATTATATTAAAATTATTATAATCAATTTAAAGAGATTGTACTTAGTAGAATTTAAAGAGGTTGTACTTAGCAGAACTTGTGCCGTGTAGCGTTACTATTTTTACTAATACAAAAGAGTTATAGAGTAAAATCAGTCATTAGATATCTTTGCTCTAATTAACCTATAATCTATTTATAACTTACTAACGTTAGCAGCATGTAATATTACTTTTGTCTTTCACTGATATATAATTGAAATTAAACCTTTTAACCTGTTATGAGCTGTCCTAAATGGTTTAGACTGCCCACTATCTTACCGTGAAACTGAGTGTCTAAGTCAACATATTAAGTTTTGAGTTTAAATGTCAAAAAAAATAAAAAAAATTTTGAGTTTAAATTTCCTTTAAACTACAATATTTTACTTTCTCTGTATTTAAGAAAGTATCGTATTCTAAATACTTATTCAAGCGTACGGATTTTATAAATAATAAATTATTTTTTCTATTTTTATCTTTTGTATATGATTAACAGTGGTTGTTCAATTGCTCAATAATAACTTCGATAAATTGAATAGCTTTCTTGAAGCACGTAAAATTTTACAAAGAGGGTAATATATAGCTCTGCATACCACAAAAAAATATTGGTAAATCATTAAAAATACCTCAAATTTTGTAAGTAGTTTTAATAGTACTCTAAATTCAACTTTCTTCTCTTAGCATCCTAAATTTTCATTTTAAGTACAATAGCACCCTAATTTTAACCAAAGATTACAATGTGGTGAAAGTAGCCGCGAGCAAATTGCGGATATAACCAAAGATTCAAAAATTCAAATTGAATTGAATTGAGCAATTTTGGTTTGATTCGGCTGCCAATAGATTGGTTTTGATTTGGATGGGTTAGTTATAACTATTAATTTGGTTTTTTTGGTTATGGTGAGGTTAGTTTGAAAAAATACCTCAGTTAATCCAAATTAATTAATTTTTTCTATCTGAGATTTTTTGTCAAAACGTTACGTTTTTTACCCCGTAGTAAAATAAATCCAAGATTGCAAATTATATTTGTATAGTTTTTGTGACAGATGACAATAATATGGTATAACTTTGAGATTACCGACAAAGAAAGTCATGCTTAATTGGTTACTAACTGTAACTTTGGAATTGAAAGTTTAACGAATGCTTCTTTTAATGTTAATTATATTAATTGTTATTTGGATAATTACATAATTGTTAATTATGTTAATTACATTATATTTATTTGTATAAATATTAAAATAAAAATAATATATTCATCTTAAAAATAAAATATTTTTATTTATTTATATAATATTAACAATAAGTAATGAAAAATATTTTATTTATTTATATAATTTAACAATAAGTAATGATTTTTTAAAAAATAAAATGACGCCATAATGAATAAAAATATATTTGGTCATATAATATTAACAATAAGTAATGATTTTTTAAAAATAAAATGACGCCATAATGAATAAAATATATTTGTATATATTTAACCTAAGTATAAACAAAATTTTATATTTAAAAAATGACAAAACAAAAATCTAAACTAATATTTTATACTTATAACTAACTAAAATTTATTATTTTACATATATTTTTATGAATTTAAATTTCTAACTAATATAATTAGTTAGAGTATTGTTAAATAGCAAATTTTTAGTTAGCCTGACTATAAGAGAGAGTATAGGTACGAGTATAGGTACAAAGAAAATAATATTTTATTTATTAAATTAGATACAATTTAAAATTAGAGTGCCATTGTAACTAAAATTGAAATTCAGGATACTTAAAAAATAAAGCTAGATTTAGGGTACAATTAAAATTAACTCTAAAATTTGAAGTATTTTTAAAGATTTAGCCGAAAAAAAATGTCAACGTACCAACAATTTCGAATTGTCAACATGATGGGTTTTTTATTCTTTCAAGTTTCATCTAACAATGTTCATAGGCTCCAAGGTCGGCCTAGCTTAACATGCAAAACATGGGCTTGCAAAATTACGTGAGGCCCACTTTTCAAAAATTACACTTCTTTTTAATACATCTTTAAGCAGTTGGGTTGGGTCCGGCCTCGTCAGATGCGTATGAGTCCTCACTCCAGGCTATAGACTGCACGAAGATAGAATCGAATGATGTATTTAAATTAAAATATAAATAAATATGAAGTCATGACGTATTTAAATCAAACCAATTGAAATAATGTAAATTACCGTTTCAATTAATTAAAATTCAGTTTAATTTAAATATATTATTGTTTTAAATAATAATGAAGTTTATTATTCAGCATTTGAAAAAATATATATGCACAAACAATTTGAAATTGTTTATTTTGAAAAATGAAAAAGGCATATTTAGTATCTTAAAAAAAATTAAATGCATATTTATTTATTTTTTTTGAGAAAAAAAGAAATTAGTTCTTATGAATTACCACTCCTATAAAACTTATGTTCTTAATAAGAGATAATTGATACCAGTTAAAGTGGAGTATATTTTTAAATAAATTTTATTTACAACATCAATGGTTAGAAATTTATTGTTTTTTTTTTAATATTAAAAGAGAAAATTCAAATCTCAATTTATTATCAAATCGCATATATATTTACGATTAAATTATTTTTAACGTGCAGGATTGAAACTTATTGTTAAAAATTCTCTTTCCGAATAGTATCCATGAATCCGCCACCAAATGTGAATATATATGTCCTCATCAATTTTCTTCTTAGTCTTAATCCCCTGACCTTTTCGGGGCGGGGCCCTTGTGTGCAGGGAAGCCAAATGATTTCCGGTAGGGCAAAAAGTTCAAAGTGTTGGAACCTTTAAAGAAAAGTGAAATTTATTTTAAAATTATTTCAGAGAGACATTTGTTAAAGGGGCTAAGGTTTAGAGTTTCTTTTTCTTATCCAAACTTGATAAATGATAAGTAGCAATCTAAAGGTGGCTTGTGATCCACATAAAATCTTAATCATAAGGTTAAAGAGTACTGTTCCGTAAAATTAATTGGTTTGATAGCTGTTGTGTTTTTCTTAAAACGCTAAAAATTATATGTTATACGAATTAACTTTTTATAAAATGCTATATTAATTTTTTAAAATTAGTTCAAACGCTATGTTATCGAATACTGTTAAAACAAAGTTTAATCAAAATGTTAAAAACTATTTAAAAAGTCGTTGCTGAATAGAATTTTTGTAAGAGTAAATGATTAATCAATTTAGCAACCATTTTGGAATTCAAGGAACCAATGTATATGAATCATATGTACCATACTTGATGTGGACTTTCCATTATTCCATATTAATGAAATTGACTCAACAATTTTCTAGTTGCCAAGGAGAATTTAGGATGGTTGAAGTTCAAATTTTTAATATTAATTTTGACAATAGTAAGTACTTTTTTTTTTTTAAAAAAAATGTTGAGACTTGCGAATGATTTGATGATGAAAATCTAGGAATGCTTTCATCAAAATTGGTTAAACTTAGCTTTTTCATTATTATTCATGTTTTTTTTTATAATAAAAATCGAAAATTCATTAGTAAAAATATGTATCATGAGTATATTCTAATGTTCCAGAATAAAAACAAGAAATAAAATTACAGACGATCGAAATATTTTATTTCAAGATAGTTTTGATAGAAAAAATTAATTCTTTTTAAATAAAACGTTAAAAAAATATTTTGCTACTTTGGCCTTTTGAGCTACGTGTAATGTTTTCAGAAAAGTTTAAAACACTAGAAGAATATGTCACTATATTAGAATTCATTAATAGAAAATTATTAACTGATTTTATTAAAAATCTAAAATTCTCAATAGGAATTAACAATTCATCCTATATTTTGAACTGCCAGCAAAAATAATAAATCACAAACACAGAAAAATTCTTTAACAACAAGAAACTATTCTATGAAAGAAGGCAAAAAAATAACAAAACGCAATTAAGAAAATATAAAAAATCCTCAATATTTATAAATAAAGACAAATTTAAAAATTATTGGAAAGCAAAGTTGAACTAATTGTTTATTGTTTTTTATTTTTACGTATCTAAATTCACTTATGGAACAAGAAACTAATAAGAAGGTGCATGTTTCATTTTTGCTCCATTTCAATTATTATTCTCTTTATATTGACATATTTGAATATGTAGTTTTTGATTAATAAACATATTTTAAAGGAAAAGGAATAATTAAAAATTTAATTTCAGACTTCCTGATGTATGAGATAGGCGTTCAATTATTAAATTTTTTATTTATCGATAATTATTAATTAACAAGTTGCTAATCAAATGATGTTACAATGTGTATTTGATGATTATTGAAAATTTTATTGAAAATTTATATATACATGTTATTATAGTCTGCTTTGACCGTATTCCATCTTATAATTCAACATACAAAGCATTGGTTATGGTGGTAAGCGATCTTAATTTATCTAAGGATGAAAACACAAGTTTAATCTTCGAAAGTTGCACTTTGCTTAAAGGACCATAAATCTTTACGTTTCACGATCCAAAACAGGGGTATAAATGAGTCAAGTTGGCTCGTGAACTGTTCGAGCTCGGCTTGAATTGAGCCTGGTCGTTTGCTGCTTGAGTCTAATGATATTCAGCTCGAAAGCTTTTCGAGTTTTATTGAGCTTTTATATATAAGTTACTCAAGCTTCGAGTTTAAAATTTTTGGGTTTAACTCGATTTTCAAGTCGGAGTCCAGCTCAAACTTTCATCAAGCTAAACTCAAGCTTAAAATTTTCAGGTTCATTGAGTTTCGAGCCAAGTTAAATTCTTTCGAGTCAAACTTTGAGTCTCAGATCGGCTCATTTGCACCCTTAGTCGAAAAAGATTATACCTCCTAATTATATTTTAAAAATTATACTTTTTTTATCTTAAAAAGGGAAATCAATAAATGAAGTCATCAAAAGAAGATAATTTTTATTCCAAGTAGGAAATAATAGAACCCATTTCAATCTCTTTCTATGTTTGTAATTTTTATTTTCTTTCTCATCTGATTGTCCTTTTTAAATATATGCACATAAGGAAAAGTCCAAAGACACCTAGGGCTCTCTCATGTCATTCTTTGTTTGGAACCAAAGCAATACCACATGCAATTTTGATACATATTTGTGGTGTCGTATTAAGGGATTGGGGGACATGAGAAAGTGAGTGTTGGTAAAGCTATAAGTGTTGTGTGTTATTTACGGCCATCAAAAGGATAAGAACAAACCCAATTGGAACCTTCTATTTAGCCAATAAAATAGTGAAATATGAGTCTGACCACATATTTTTTTTCCATATTTTATTTTATTTCTATATATAGAAAATCAAAATGGTTTAATTTTGTTAAACTCAAAAAAAAAAAAAAAAAAAATTTTTTTTCCATATTTTTTTTATTTCTATATTATAGAAAATCAAAATTGGTTTAAATTTTGTTAAGACCTCAAAAAAAAAAAAAAAAAAGAATTTAAATTTATTAAAGATAGTTAAAATCAAACTAAACTAATTTGATTCAATTCAGTTATATACAATATTTAATTCGATTCAATTGACATCTAAAACTTTTTCGTTTATACAGTTTATAATGATTCAATATAGAAATAAAGTCCATGACTCATGAACTTATTTACCACGATAAAAAAGATATCAGATTTGACTTTTTAGACTAATTAAATCCCTGAATTTCTTTAAAATGATTAAAAATATCATATTTAACCTTTTAAGCAAATTTAATCCTGAACTTATTCTAACTTTTACAAATTAATAAATTGATTTAATTTAAAAGTAATACCCAGATCAAAATTGTTCTTACTTTTCATAATAGAAGTTTAAAATTCATAAAGTATCATTTCTAACATATAGTATAATTTTAATCTGTTCAATATGAAAAATATATGGATTTCATATGCAATTATCTAGTAATAAATGTTAATTTTTAAATGTTTAAATTAATACATAGAATTAGTCAATGTAAAGAGGGATATGATATACTTCAAATGCCTTTTTCCTCTATTCTATATTTAATTAATCTTTAAAATTATTTATATATCCTGATCCCAACTATAATTTTAATAAATGTTTATATAATAATTTTCACATTATAAATATAGTGAAGAATTAAAGACTAAATTGATTTAAAAAAAATCAAATTTGGCTTTTTTAATCATTCTAAACAAGTTTAAAAGTTAAGTTAGACTAAAAAAATCAAATTTAGCTTTTGTTGATTCTGCCAAATTGTTGACGCGTGTTTTTATGCCCCGCCTGATCCAATGATGATACGAGGATAAATGGATTAATGCTATTCGGAAGCCTTTTAATCCAAGGATTTAAAATTTTTAATCCAAGGATTTAAAAAAAAAATAAATAATAATAATAAAATAAAATAAAAAAAATAGAAAAAAAAAAAAAAAAAAAAAGACGCGTGCTACAGTAGCTTAACGCGCGCGTGCTACAGTGTCCTAGTACTACAGTGTCCTATTACTACAGTGTCGTGTGCTACAGTGTCCTCACTATTCCATAAATTCATCTCTTTCTCACAATTTTCACAACAACAGCACACACAATTTTTCACAACTCCACAAACGGCAAAAAAAACCCTAAACAATATACTGTGTTGCTCAATTTCTCTCCAAAAAATTATTATGAATTGATTTGAAGAGAAATTAGTGTTAGATATAAATTTTAGGTGATTTAAATCATAAAAATCAAAAAAAATCAAAAGATAAAAAAAATATATCAATCCTTGGAAAAAAGCTTCTGGAGATCTTGATCCATTTACAATCCTCAATCTGAGGATCAGGTAATTTCGTGAGGATCAGGTAATTTCTTTAACGTTTTTTTTGTAATTTTTTTTTTACATATTTTTTGTGTTTTTAACATATATCTTGTGATTTTTAAATATTTTAAGCTTCTTTTTAAATTAATCATTCTGTTCATATTTTGGCTCATTTTATGTATCCTTAAATTACATTTTGGAACAAGTAAATAATGGTAAACATACTTAAAAATTGGATTCTGGGCGGGAAAATCACATAGAATGTTCATCGGAATGAAACAGTTAACTGTTTCGTCGCATCATTTCCCAGAAATATCGATGAACAGGTAAACTGTTTGTTCAATGAACAGTAACTGTTTTTGTTTTCTTAAAGCATATTTAGATAAAAAATGATCTAAACAAATCGTTGGAAAAATAAGCTTGGGAAAGAACAGTCGCGTCACCCAACTATTCAAAAAAGAACAGTTGCGTCACGCGACTCTCAGTTGCGTCACGCGACTCTCAGTTGCGTCACGCAACTGTTCCAAGATTTCCAGAAATAAATTTTTGTTTCTTTTAAAAAAATATAAATTTTGCACAGAATAAAGTTTAATTTCTCCAATAAATCCGAAGATGTCCCGTTATGAACAGATTGCAATTTAATTAAGTTTAGCGTACTAAAATGTAATTTGCATGTTGAAGATTAAATTTAAAAAATAAAATAAAATGTGATTTAGATGCTAAATAATAATTTTACTTGATTTTGTTTTTTTTTTTTGGTTTTTGGATTTAATGTTGAGTTGGGTAGAATGTATTTTAGGTTCGGTTTGTTATCCGCCTTGAACCATAAGGCAAGAGCGGGTCTTTTGTTTATTTGATTTAATTGCTTTGGTTTGAATGAATGCGGTGATTGGATTTGATTGGGGCGATTAAATAATTTTCCACATAAAAACTCGATCCGATCCATTTGGGTTGGGTTTAAGTAAATAAATAATTTGGATTTTCTAACTAAAATAAATTAGAAATCGTAGGTTAAAAGAG
Source organism: Jatropha curcas (assembly GCF_014843425.1). The sequence goes on along the minus strand of NW_023591416.1, from coordinate 6,767,064 downwards.
GCCGATTTTTCCAGGCGTCGGCTTCCAATGGGCCGACGTACCCAATTCCATTACCCAGAATCGCATTGGTGCACCTGACCAGTCTTTTTAATAATTTGGCCTTAAATAAAATTGAGTTTAAAATGGAGTCACTTTTTATAAAATAGCCGGCGTACCCAATTTCCCCTTACCCAGAATTTCGCCATTGGTGCGCTGACCGTTTTTAAAAAAATAATTTGGCCTTAAAAATAAAAATTGGGTTTAAAAAGAAGTCATTTTATAGAAAACGGTCCCCATTGCCTAAAACAATGGGTGGCGACTCCCAAATTATTTAATAAGACGCGGGATTTATCGGCACCTGCATCATAAACAAAAACATTTTATCAAAAAACCACATAAAAAGGATGTTTTTCGGGTCCTTCGGGGGGATTTTCGGCGAAAACAGATTGGGCGACTTCACTGGGGAACACCACTAAATCCCGCGATTATTTTTAAATTAGATGGGTTGTTGGAAATTGAATTTACTCTAAAACTCTATGTTTTCTAAAAAAAAAAAAAAATAAAATAAATAAATAAATAAAAATTGGTTAGAAAGCCCGTTTGGCAAATTTTTTTTAATCGTCCGTATATGTTTAATTGCTTTTCCTTTTTCTTTTATAGGATTTTTGCATTCATTCGCATTTCTCTCTTCCTCACCTCATTCTACCATGCTACCCTTCGTACTGGGTGGTTAAGTTTGGGACGGTGGATCTAGCCTAAACCAATGCGATTTAGGTGGCATCCATCGAGCCGAGAATTAACATTACTACCAACCGCAAGCCTAGTACCTTAAAGGTGCGTCAAAAGGAGTAGGCCCAACAAAGCCCGAATCCTGTTTGCGGAACCCGACTTTGTTAAGCCCAATAAGACTGAAGCCAATGCATATAGTTGAAAAACCTTAGTTACTTCCCCTAAGGTGCACCCGGTTCTATTTGCTGTTGTTATGCCGCATTCATTCCCGAGAGTTTGTATTGTTAATCTCAAAACCCCCTGTTGGTTGTCGAGATTAGACCAAATCCTAGGAAACAGATGTCGGAATTTATACCAATGGAATCCGTGTGTGGGACCGGTGTGGGAGAAATAAGGGTCGGGAAGGCAGATGCATTTCCAACTCCCGTTCCCTGTATGATATAAACTGGTACATATGTTGTTGGATTCATGCACCATGTAACATTTTTCTTTTTCAGTCCAATGCATTAATAAGAGCTAATTTTCGGTATACCGTTTGATCTTGAGTTTGAGAGTGGACCTCTAAATCGTTTTGAATAACATAATGCAATCATTTATAGTGAATTAATACCCAAAAGAAAAGGGAGTTATAAGGGGGTTGCAATTCTTTTGAATTTTCACATTTCTCGCATTATCTGAAAGCAAGTGTGAGATTGCAAAAAAAATTGTAATAAGATCCTGCTTGGGACCATCTGTTCCAAGGCAAAAGGTAGGGACACAAAAAAACAAAAATAGTAAGAAATATCCCGCTTGGAAATTCTTTCATTCCAAGGCAAAAATTAGGGACTCGAGAGAAAATAGCCGACTGTAAAATCCTAAAGGAACGGTCGACGACAGATAATGCCGAAAATGTTTGAGGACAAAGTAAATTATTGCTATGTTATTCATGCCGAATTTTAGGTCCAATCGTCGAAAATGAGATCTTATTTCCATACTGGTTATTAGCACATTAGATTTGCATTCCTCATCCTATGTGCCTCTATTCTTCATGCATACATGCAGAATACAAATGCAAAGACAGGAAAGGCAAAGCACCAATCCCACTGTCTTCTCAAATAAAAGAAGAAAAGAAGACGAGTAGAAGACGAGTCGCTGGATGGAGGCAAATTTTGAGTAAAATGGATGCCTTACATCAATCAAAGGAGAGTTTGCAGGTCACAGTTCTTGACATCGGACAACAACTACACACGGTCCAGGCAAACCAAGCACGCATGGAATGGAAGTAGATGAAATATTTAAAAAAAATAAAAAAATCAAATCAAAAAAAAAATCAAAAAAAAAAATCAAAAAATCAAATTCACTCTGTCACTTTCAAGTTGGGGAGGCCTAGGGATTTTCTATCCTTTGTTTTTCACTTTTCTTCTTGTGTGTTTTATGCATGTGCATTTTATGTGTTTTATACATGTATTCTCCCATAATGAGGACATTGTGTCTTTCAAAGTGTGGAGGAGATCTATATTTTATTCATAAAAATAAAAAAAAAATAAAAAAAAAATAAAAAAAAATGTGTGACAAAAAAAAAATGTAACTTCTTCACCCCAGTTCAATGTTGTAGTCTCTACATGTTGATTTGCTTATATTTTGCTTGTTGAAATAGAAGTCTTGAATAATATACCATGATTGAGAGATTTAAATGTTTTATGAACTTATGCTGATATGAACTTAAGTACTAAGATATTACATATGATATATGAAATTTTTCTTTAGCAATACTAATCTTTAGTTAACTATCTAGACATTATTTTTAGAGAAGCATGAATCCCAACTTAAATGAAGAATGGGAAGAAAAGGGAAACTAAAGCCATAATACGCGGTATTTTTCAAGTCAATAAAGGATTGAGGGTATTTTAAAGAGAAAAAAAAAAAAAAAAAAGACAACGATAGAGGGAAATAACGGAAATCCGTGTTTCTAAACAAAGTGGCAGCGGGCAATAAAATGCACCAACTTACTATTTACATTCCCAGACATCTTTCTATAAAAAAAAAAAAAAAGAAGAAGAAAGAAAAGAAAAATGTGGTATGGAGCATAAATGCAACCACTTTGCGGAAAAAAAGAAATAGGTTACTAAAATACCTTGAGATAAAGAAACAGAATACAAAAATACCTTGAGATAAGAAACAATACATGTGTGCTAGAATTGTCCTAAGTACTTCCTATTCTGCATTTTAGGGCAGGAGGATTGTTTATCTCATATTTTCAATGACTAGATTTTGTATAGTTATATTGACAATTTTAAATGTCATAATCATTTATACTACTCAGTTCATAAATACATCAATCTCTTATCTTTGGTAGATTACTTAAGAAGTCTAGATCAACGAGTAAAAAATAAAACATGATCAACATGAGTTAAAAAAAAAAAGGATGAATGTTTCTGCTTAGGGACAAGCAAAGAGCTAAGTGTGGAGAAATTGATAGCCTCGCAAAGCGGGCAAATTTTGTTATCATATAATTTGCATGACTGCATGTTTTTATACATTTTACGTTTGCTCGTGTTGTTATTATAGGAATACAATCCGAAAAAAAAAAACAAAAAAAAAAAAATGTTTTTATACATAAAGAAGTTGCATGTTTTATTTCTTTCTGATATTGCAGGTGATAAAAAGGTCATCCCTTCTTTTTCAAAAAAAAAAAATTTTTCAAGAAAAAAAAAGAGTGTAAATCACCTCTCGCAGGTGAGTTGGATGCCTCCTTTTTATTTCTGTGGCTTTGGTTAGCTTTCATTTTTATTGCCTTTTGTCCATTTTGGAATAAAGTAGGTGGTGGACCACTCTTGCGAATGAGTGGCATGCCTCTTTTTGTTTTTGTGGTTTTGTTCTCTTTGTACAGGAACAAAGTAAAATCTGAATCAATTTGGAGTCACTGTGCGACTCGTATAAACTCAACTATTTCGTCCACTCGCCACGCAAGGGGTAAAGCTATCAAAGGTCATCAGGCTATCCCCAGGTGAAATCCTTCGGACCAATCAGACCGAGCTTCGAAGGTGACTCTAAGGCCAATCACCTTCAGATTCCATGGGAACCGACAAAGCCGATCAAACTGAGTTGAGGAGGCGACCAGTTATTCAGTCCAAAATCCTTCAGGACGACCAAACCGAGCCTTGGAGGTGTCTTCAAAACCGATCAAACCGAGTTTTGAAGTCATTCACAAATTCAGTGGAGCCGACAAAGCCGATCAAACTGAGCTGAGGAGGCAACGAGTTATTCAGTCCCAAATCCTTCAGGCCGACCAAACCGAGCCTTGGAGGTGTCTTCAAAGCCGATCAAACCGAGTTTTGAAGTCATTAACAAATACAGTGGAAGCCGACAAAGCCGATCAAACCGAGCTGAGGAGGCGACCAGATATCAAAATCTTTCCAAGCCGATCAAACCGAGCTTGATTTTCTCAGATCCCGATCAAATGATGATGTATTGCGAAGTTTGAATCGGTCAATCCCTTTCCTGATTAGGTGATGTTGTGTTTTGCAAAGCTAATCAGAATAAATTTCCAACCCTCCGAACAGTGATGATGTAATTGCGAAGCTGTTTGGGTTTTCTCCTCTCGGCAATGATAAATGTAATTGCTCGAAGGTTGATCGGTCAATCCCCTTTTCTTGATTAGTGAATGAATGATTGCGAAGCTGATCAAAGGACAATCTCAATGACCAACCAGTGATGGTCTCTCAAAGCTTGTTAGGTCCCACCAAGCAGTGGGATGAATGTATTGCGAAGTGAATCGAGTCAATTCGCCTTTCCTAATTAGTGATGTTTTGTGTTTGCAAAGCTAATAGAATAGATTTCACCTCCGAACAGTGATGATGTATTGCGAAGCTGGGTCCTTTCTTGGATTAGTGATGGTGTATTGCGAAAGGGCTGATCAAGAAATCTCCATACCAAAACGTCTGAAGCCGACTACACCGAGCGGAGGAAGTAAACAACCAAGCCGACTAGGCGTGCTTTGGTCCTCTTTTCAAACTCTCTGAAGCCGACTAACGCCGAGCTGAGGAAGTTAAACCAACCAAGCCCGACTATGCTTGTGCTTTTTGGTCTCTTTTTTTTCAAAACTCTCTGAAGCCCGACTACGCCCAGCTGAGGAAGTAAACAACCAAGCCGACTATGCTGTGCTTTGGTCTCTTTTCAAACTCTCTGAAGCCCGGACTAACGCCGAGCGGTAGGAAGTAAACCAACCAAGCTGAACTATGCCGGTGCTTTGGTCTCTTTTTCAAACTCTCTGAAGCGACTACGCCGAGCGTGAGGAAGTAAACAAGCCAAGCCGGGACTAATGCTGTGCTTTGGTCCTTTTTCAAACTCTCTGAAGCCGACGTAACGGCGAGCTGAGGTAAGTAAAGCAAACCAAGCGACTATGCTGTGCTTTGGTCTCTTTTCAAAACTCTCTGAAAGCCGACTACGCCGAGCCGGGAGGAAGTAAACAACCAAAGCCGACTATGCTGTGCTTTGGTCTCTTTTTTCAAACTCTCTGAAGCCGACCTACGCCGAGCTGAGGAAGTAAAACAACCAAGCCGACTTATGCTGGTGCTTTGGTCTCTTTTCAAGCTCTCTGTAAGCCGACTACGCCCCGAGCGGAGGAAGTAAACAACCAAGCCGACTAATGAGGTGCTTTGGTTCCCTCTTTTCAAACTCTCTGAAGCCGACTACGCCGAGCTGAGGAAGTAAACAACCCAAGTTCGACTATGCTGTGCTTTGGTCCCTCTTTTCAAACTCTCTGAAGCCGACTAAACGGCCGGAGGGGGAGGAAAGTAAACAAAAGCCCGATATGCTGTGGCTTGTTTGGTCCTTTTTCAAAACTCTCTGAAGCCCGACTACGCCGAGCTGAGGAAGGTTAAACAACCAAGCTGACTATGTCGTGCTTTGGCTCCTTTTCCAAAACCCCTCTGAAGCCGACTACTGCTGGTGGCGCTGAGGAAGGTGACCAAGCACGACTATAGCCGTGCTTTGGTTCCTTTTTCCAAACCCTCTTGAAGCCGGAATATGCTGGTGCTGAGGAGGGGTGGGACCAAGCCGAACTAATGCCGTGCTTTGGCTTCCATTTTTCCAACCCTGCTGAAGCGACTATGCTGTCGCTGAGGAGGTCAAACTCTCTGAAGCCGACTACGCCGAGCTGAGGAAGTAAACAACCAAGCCGAATATGCTGTGCTTTGGTCTCTTTTCAAACTCTCTGAAGCCGACTACGCCGAGCGGAGGAAGTAAACAACCAAGCCGACTACACCGTGCTTTGCTTTGGTCTCTTTTCAAACTCTCTGAAGCCGACTACGCCGAGCTGAGGAAGTAAACAACCAAGCCGACTACGTCGTGCTTTGGTCTCTTTTCAAACATTCTCTGAAGCCGACTATGCTGAGCTGAAGAGATTGCTCTTTCTTTTGAAAATGTTTTCAGGTCAATTCAACAGGTGAAGAACCAGGCCAATCAGACCACGCTTTGGAGATGAATCAAAAATCCTTCGACCAATCAAAGACCGCGCCTTCGGAGGTGACTTTCAAAGCAATCAGACCCCGTGGCTTTGGAGATGAATCGAAATCCTCCCGAGTCCAATCAGACCGCGCTTTCGGAGATAAATTCAAGGCAATCAGAACCGCGCTTTTGAGATGAATCAAAATCCTTCGAGCCAATCAGACCGCTTCGGAGGTGACTTTCCAAAGCCAAATCAGACCGTGCTTTGGAGATGAATCCCGAAAATGCCTTCGAGCCATCAGAACGAGTTCGAAGGTAACTTCAGGCCATATCAGACCGTGCTTTGGAGATGATCAAAATCCTTCGAGCAATCAGACCAGGCTTTTCGAGGTAAATTCAAAGGCCAATCAGACCGAGCTTTAAGTTGATCGCAGATCGACGGGAAGGCCGACAAAAGCCCGATAGACCTGAGCTTTGGGTGTGACCCAGACGATCCAAATCAATTCAAATCAAAATCTTCAAGGCCAATCAGACCGAGCTTGCGAGAGGTATCTTCAAAACCGAAATCAGACCGAGTTTTTGGAGGTTGTTACCGATCTGAGGGAGCCCTACAAAGCCCGATAGACTGGAGCTTTGGACGTGTCCAGATGAATCAAATCAACACAACCAAAAATCCTTCGAGCCAATTAGAAAACCGCGCTTCGGAGGTGACCTTCAAGGCCGATCAGACGGGAGCTTTGAAGTTTGATCACAGATCCGACGGGAGCCAGAACAAAGCCGATCAGATTGAAGCTCTGGACGTGACCAAAGATGATCAAGTCCCAATTCAAATCAAAATCCTCAAGCCAACCAGACCGAGCTGTAGAAGGTACTTCAAAACCAATCAGAAACCCGAGTTTTGGAGGTCGTTACCGATCCGAACGAGAGCTAACGAAGCCGATCAGACCTGAGCTTTGGATGTGACAAGAGTGAAATCAAGACAAATTTTAATCAAAAAATGCCTTCGAGCCAATCAGAACCGCGCTCGGAAGGTGGACTGTCAAAGCCAATGCAGACCGTGCTTTTGGGAGATGAAAAGTCGAAATCCTTCGAGCCAATCCAGAACCGAGCTTCGAAGGGTGTCTTCAAAGCAACCAAAACCGAGCTTTGAAAGATGATTACCGGCGTCAAGTAGGCCACTTAACATTAATCGTTTAATGCAATTAAGTGCTAAAGTGGGGGGCAAACTGTTGACGGGCGTGTTTATGCCCCGCCTGATACAATGATGATACGAGGATAAATGGATTAAATGCTATTCGGAAAGCCTTTTAATCCAAAGGATTTAAAAAAAAAAATAATAATATAAATAATAAAATAAAAAAATAAGAATAAAAAAAAAAAAAAGAAAGACGCGTGCTAGCAGTAGCCAACGCGTCTACAATCGCGTGCTACAGTGTCCTAGTACTACAGTGTCCTATTACTACAGTGTCGTGTGCTACAGTGTCCTCACTATTCCATAAATTCATCTCTTTCTCACAATTTTCACAACAACAGCACACACAATTTTTCACAACTCCACAAACGGCAAAAAAAACCCTAAACAATATACTGTGTTGCTCAATTTCTCTCCAAAAAATTATTATGAATTGATTTGAAGAGAAATTAGTGTTAGATATAAATTTTAGGTGATTTAAATCATAAAAATCAAAAAAAATCAAAAGATAAAAAAAATATATCAATCCTTGGAAAAAAGCTTCTGGAGATCTTGATCCATTTACAATCCTCAATCTGAGGATCAGGTAATTTAGGTAATTTCTTTAACGTTTTTTGTATTTTGTTTTACATAATTTTTTGTGGTTTTTTACATATTCTTGTGATTTTAATATTTTTAAGCTCTTTAAATTATATTCCTGTTCATATTTGGCCATTTTATTATCCTTAAAATTAACATTTTGAACAAAGAAATAATGTAAAAAAATCTTAAATGGATTCTGGGCAAAAAATCACATAAATGTTCAATCGATGAACAGTAACTGTTGCAATAGTGCCCAGACAATAATCGAATGAACAGTAACTGTTTTGTTCGAATGAACAGTAACTGTTTTTTTATTTTCCCAGAAATTATCGATGAACAGTAACTGTTTGTTCATCAATGAAACAGTGAATGTTCTTAATTTTTCCAAAATTGCATACTGTTCATTGACACTTTATTCATCACTATTTCATTATTTTTTCCAGAATGATCGATGAATAAGTAACTGTTTGGTCCATCGATGAACAGTTACTATTCATCAATTTTTCCAGAAATAAATAAATAAAAAAATATAAATTTTTACAAAAATAAGTTTAATTTCTTCAATAATCTGAGAATGCCTCCAACTAATGAAAACAGAATTATAATTTAATTGAAGCTTAAAATATAAAAATGTGATTATATATAATTTATTTGTATGAATTTTTATTATTTTTATATTTGTAGTGAAATTTTTTATTGGTTTATCGGATTTAATTTTTGCATTTGAATCGTATATATATTTTTGGAATCCGGTTTGTTATCCGCCTTTGAACCATAGGCAAAGAGCGCGGTCTTTTAATTGTATTCCATTTAATATTTTTGATTCGGTTTGTTCGCCCGCCTTGACCATAAGGCAAGAGCGGGTCCTTTTATTTATTTGGTTTAATTGCTTTTATTTAATTGCTTAATTGAATAATTGCCTATGTGATAATTAGATCTGTTGGGGACGATTAGAATAATTTTTCCAATAGAACTCGGTCCCCGATTTATTTGGGTTGGGTTTTAATAAAATAAATAATTTGGCTTTTCTAACTAAAAATAAAATTTAGAAATCATAGGTTTAATAATTAGAGGCCCGGTTTCCGGGCGTCGGCTTGCCAAACGGCGGCGTAACCAATTCCTTACGCAGAATTCGCATTGTGCGCCTGACCAGTTTTTTAAAAATAAATTTGGCCCTTAAATAAAATTGGGTTAAAAAGAAGTCATTTTTATAAAAACGGTCCCCCATTGCCTAAACAATGGGTGGGCGACTCAAAATTATTTAATAGACCGATTTTATCGGTATAAGACCGATTTATCGGCATCGCATCAAAACAAAAACATTTTATCAAAAACCATAAAAAGGATGTTTTCGGGTCCTTCGGGGGGATTTTCGGCGAAAACACAAATAAGTTCAAGATAGATACTGACTGCCACACATGATGAGTAATGTAGTGAGTCAGCTGGTGTCTAGCACACTCGTTTTAATCTATTGGTGTGCTTTTTATCTTCTAATTAAATCAATTTATTTCCCTTTTTCTCTTTTAAGGTAGCATGACAGAAAGTTTTTAGTTTGACTTGGAGAAATTAGGGTAATGTTTATCATCAACTTATAACCTAAGGAATTTGTATTTTTAATTTGTTAGCTATCTTAATTCAGTTAAATAATGCAAAAAATATTAATAAAATTTCATGAGTAAACATCTCACAAATCTATTTAGAATCTCAATTACATAAATTAAAAATTAGTTTTACGAGTTCACGGTTTTAAATTAAATTAAATATTAATTAGGATTGATTCAAAATCGTGGAATTAGATTGATTTTTAATTTTTTTTTATTGAGGATTTGAATCTTATTTCTCTCTATTTTTTTAAACTTAACAATTCATTAATAATAAATATAAGTTGAATACATTATAATATTCTTATGTGAATAAGAAATACAAATATAAAAAATTGAAGTCTTCTGTTTCTAGATTTTCTTTCTTTTTTTTAAAAAAAAACTTAATAATTCATTAATAATGAATATAAGTTGAATACATCATATTATTCCAAACAATCTTCTGTTTGGAAATGTTCTTAATTTTGACAGAAGAGGTTAATTTTCTGGATAAAAACTGGTCTATTTTCAAATAGGACGACAAAAGAAACCTTCCACAATATTATTCCAAACATTATTTTTTTGAAAATTCGTTACAACTGACACCCACAGAAGAGTTTAATATAATAAACTTTAATGGAGAAACATGCCGCACTACGAGGCTACATTTTTAAACGAAATTTACCTAAACTTGAAGATCTGAAGTTTCAACTTCAAGTAACCAACAATCCATCTTGTATTTCGAACTACCAAAGAAATAAAAGATCCAAATAAAAACTCTTTAATAACGAGGAATAACTCCATGAAATGAGAGAAATCAATAACCCAAGAAGAGGGTACCAAGAATACTCAAGAACTATCATCTGAGAGATTAATCCAAATTTTGTCCAAAATGATCAAAGGTTTAGAAATTATTAGAAAAAAATAAATAAAATAAAGAAAAACAATAGAGAGGGACGAAAAAAAAACATGATCGGCAGTAATTTAGAAACAAAATCTAGAAAAACACACAAAAAAAAAAAAAAAGCAGTAATTTAGAAACAAAATCTAGAAAAACACACAAAAAAAAAAAAAAAGAGAAGGAAGAATGACTATAGGTTTTTTTTTTTTTTTGTTTTATATTGTTTACTTAATCAAATCTTATTTCTCTTTGATTTAGGCATAAATTTAGGCTAATTTTTTTGTAATTATATTTTTAGTATAATTTTTTAATTTTTGAAAGTTTTTTTTTTTTTTTTTTGTTTATATTGTTACTTAATCAAATCTTATTTCTCTTGATTTAGCATAAATTAGCTAATTTTTGTAATTATATTTTAGTATAATTTTTATTTTGATTTTTATAAATATACACATAAAATCTTTTTTTCTTTTTAATATTATGCTTTGTTTCTAAAGAAACAAGCATTTGAAGTGTTATTATTCATCTGCTGTTTTTTCCCACAAGTATTGAGAAGAGGCGAGCCAACAGCAGCAAAAAATTATTTTCCAATCTAATGTCAAATCAAAATTATTTACCAATCTAATGTTTGTCTTGTCATGGAGAGAGTGTTGCACAAAAACCACCAACTCAATTGATGATTTCAGTACAATATAAAAAGTAACTCGTACTAATAAGCAATCAGTAAAAAGTAATTATATGAATAAATAATAATTTTTATTTTGTATTGATGCCAACAATTCACTTAGTGGTTACAATACTTCACTTAGTGGTTACAATACGAAATAAAAATTTTAAATTGTCAAATTGTTTTTCACTAAAATATACAATCTAGTTGATGGTTTTAATGCAACTATGAGATGTAAGCACTAGTTAGCAAAAAGTACATGCGAGAATAGTATTTTGTTAAAAGTCCACTAAGTTAACTAATAGTTTGAATAAAAAAAAAATATTTACTTACTCAAAATATTTTTTCACCAAAATCCACATATCATCTGGTGATTTCGGTTCATAAATATTTCAAGTTAAGTAATAACAACCTAAATTATTTTCACTCAAAAATATATTAACTAATTTATGTTAAGTTATTTCTTGTTTATATATGTCTTGGCAGCCATATAGAGAGGTTGAAGGACTACTTTCTCGATTTTGTTTATCTGGGAGACGCACTTGAAACTCATTAGTACCATTGATTTGCTTCCACATTGTAGAATGGCATCAATCTGATCGTTGCCTCCAACAGTTTGGGCTAGATCAATCTCTATCAATGGCACCATACTAGGATGATACGCTGCATTTAATTGACTTACGAGGTTACATTGATAATGATCGGGAGCACAAAAATCAAACATTCATTAAAGCATAGAACAATCGTTTCTCTCATGCGGTTTTATCTCGTCCACTCCAAGCACCTTTAAGCCCTTACTCAGAATATATCCAATGTTATGTGCAATGAACTAGACGTTGGATTTTATTTCGAGGTGCAGAAGTTGAAGCTATGGTAACTAGCCAATATCATTTTATCTTATCTTATAATTTCTTAATCTAATTGAATAATAAATTTTGCTCATATTTTCATAATTTCTTTTAATACAAGCAAATGAGTTACAACATATATATCACAGTTTAACATCAACATCACCATCACTTAGAACTCCATCATTACATCAAAGATTATTTAGTCTATTCAGTGCAATGAACGAAATAATTCATATTGAAACTCATCATATGCTTCAACTTGCCCCTTCATCTATAGAGTTTCCTCGTGTTCAAACACCAAAAGAGCTACAGAGACGAAGGAGGCGTGAAATGACATCTAGACGTATTCCAGTTGAAGCCTCGTCAGTAAACAATATACCTCAAATCCCTCCCCCTATAACATATGATTATTACAAAGGTTATCGCGCTAATATGCCCAATACGTCATCTTCTGCACCACAACCTGAGTGGAGTGTACCATCTGCAGCATTAGAAATCTCATCGAATACCCATTACACTTCGATGATAGCAAACCAACAAACCCATACTTCTTTCTCCGAAATAAGAGAGGCAACACCATTTCAATATACAGTACATGCATCCAATACTTTTTGCAGCGTCTTTCGACATACGTGATGGATTCTTGCTAAGTACTTATTTAATGATGTTTTTAAGATAATGATGACACCCGATCAACAAACTCATTTGCAATTTCCTATCCTACAACAACCATATGTGAATATAGTTCAAGCTCCTTATATGAGTGTCGATATAAATATTAAGCATGGAAGAATATCAAAATATTAGAGAAGATGCGAAACCCACATTGTGATAGGAGGCCTCTAAGATGTGGTACGAGAGAACATGTGGGTAGATATTAATATGATTGTTTTTTCATGTTTTAGTTATTAAGACATTTTTAATATAATATAAGTCCAATTCAAAACACTTTATTACTCTTGATAATTTATAATTGTGTAAGGAAACTTATATTGTTATTACTTAACTTGAAATATTTATGAATTAAAACCACTAGATGATGTGTGGGTTTTGGTGAGTAAATAAATATTTTTTAAATGAAACCATTAGTTAACCTAGTGGACTCTTAACAAAACACTATTCTTGCATGTACTTTTTGTCAACTAGTAGTCACATCTCATAGTTGCACTAAAACCACTAAATGAACTACGTGTTTTAGTGAAAAAGTAATTTGACAACTTAAAATTTTTATTTTGTATTGAAATTACCAATTGAATTAGGGGTCTCAATACAAAATAAAAATTATTATTTATTCATATAATTATATTTTGTCAACTGCTTGTCAGCACAAATTACTTTTTCTATTACGCTGAAACCGCTAATTGAGTTGATGGTTTTAGTCCAACACTCTCTATCCATTGCAAGATAATATTAAATTGGTAAATAGTTTTAATTTGATATTAGATGGGAAAATAATTTTTTGAATAGTATTATTTTTGTTAAAAACTCCAATAAGAACACCTATATTATTCTAAGCATTATTATACCTAGAATTATTTATCAAGATTTTCATTTAATTTATTTAAAATATTTCTTTAAATTGTTCCAATGAGTAAATATTTCTTTAACAATGCGTAGGTTTCATTGACAAGGTTCCGAACTCCAAAATTTTTAAATTTTATTTTATTGGTTAGTGAATTTTCTTATTTACTTTTAGGAGTAAAGTATTTATTTACCTAAATTTAGGAGTCAGGCTGATCACTTTTATTACCCACAAGTTTAGGATTTTAATTGGATATAAATAAATATTCTCATGCAATGTTAGATGGATTTATATCTAATTAATGTTAAACATTGTAATCAAATAAAATAAAATAAAAAACGAATATTTACTTTTAAGAACAAAGTATTAATGAGAAAAACTTCAAACGGCTTAAAAAAGAAATTTTACATTATGTAAATTTTTAATAATAATATACGCTAATTAATTCATGAAGTTTAATCCTATTATACGATTTAGTTATTTCATTTAAAAAATATATTTTTATTGTATGTTTGAGTATTTAATTTTTTAGTTTAATATGGATTACCATTTAATTAAGTATTTCGCTCGTTTTTGTGGGGATGTTCACTTGTTAAAAATGGATTTAATTGATAATTTTTAACAAATTGTACTAAATAGTGCTGAAAAGTTCTGGAGGCAAATTGAGGAGTGAGTACATTTTTATAAACAAATAAGAAAGGGGTAGTGGCATTTTAGTAAAAATGGTAGAAGATAGGGGTTGTTTTGAGAAAGAACTTACATCCTAATAGTCAATTTGCTGGCAATGCAATCTAATCCTTCACCCAAAGACCAAAGCCAGAAACAACAAAACCAACATCTATCTCACTCTTTGTTTAAATACTCTCTCGCTATTCTCTAATACCTTCAAACTGCTTAAATTGCTTAACAAATCCATAAGAAGACTATAGAAAAAGGCCCTTTCTTTATGTATATGCGTCAAAAGAAACAAGAAACGCAGATCAGAAAAGAAATCGGTCGTAGAGGCAGAGGCAGAGACGTTTCTTTTGGTTTCAATACAATCCACCACACACGGCACCCACAGGAACAAATCCAAAGCCAGTACTCACCAGCGTCGCAGCCGCAGCCGCCAACAGTACTAACCCACCAACCACCTCAGTTTCTCTTTCACTATGATCAACCCATCTTCTCCAATCATTGTTCGACAACTGAAAAACCCATGATGAGTCTATTGCCATCTTCTTCCTTCTCCTCTCTCCACAGTCACCACCAATCGGATTTTAATTTTAGCGCAAAATCAAACGTGGATAATGGCAACCCATTTGTAAGTTCAGTTTCAATTAGAACTTTAGCTTATAAAATCTTTACCCATTTAAGCCATGCCCGTTTGCTTTTTGTACACTTAAAGGTTTTGTTTCTTATTTCTTTGCCTTCTCTTTACTTGTTCTTATGCAATCCTCACCGTTTTTTTATTCTAAATTTGCTTTCTATTATTGCTTTTTCAATTACCCTTTTGGTTTCTCTTAATCTTGCCCGTCCTCGCTTACCCTCTATTCGGTTGCTGTTTGCTCGTTCATTGCCTAATAATCTCAATTCAACACATTTACCTGCAAATGCTCCAAAACCTGTAATATGGTCAATTGGGTCTAACCCAAAAGTGGAAAATAAGCTAAATTCAGGGTCTTGGGTTCAAGTTTATAGCAATGGTGATGTTTATGAAGGTGAATTTCATAGGGGGAAGTGTTCAGGTAGTGGAGTTTATTATTATTATATGAGTGGAAGATATGAGGGTGATTGGGTGGATGAAAAGTATGATGGCTATGGAGTTGAAACATGGGCTAAAGGAAGTCGATACAGAGGGCAATATAGGCAGGGTTTAAGGCATGGAATTGGAGTTTATAGGTTTTATACAGGTGATGTTTATGCTGGCGAATGGTCTAATGGACAGTGCCATGGGTGTGGAATTCATACATGTGAGGATGGAAGTAGATATATTGGAGAGTTCAAGTGGGGTGTCAAGCATGGCCTTGGACGATACCATTTCAGGTAAAAGTCGTTGGATTTTATGTTGTTTTATTTTAATTTATTCGGAGTGATATATACCCTTGAATTTTACTCAGTTTTAATTACATATATGTCATCATTCTTGAAGGTTTCTTATTTTATGTTTGAGATGAGAGGACACATTAAGTTTTTATACAACTCCTACTCAATTAGGCATTAAAGCCAAACTAGCTGGGGTTTTTTTCTTCTTTATGTTTCTGTATAAGATGGAATTGGAATTGAATGGAGCTTTGGACTTTAGTTTCTCATTTTAATGGTCAGGGAATGGGTTTTTCTATGCTCAACTATGTTGTTCGGCATTGGGAAGGAAAAATATTTTCAATGCTTTATATTTCTGGTATTGGTCAATGATATTCAGTCAATACCTATATAATGTGGAATGATGATGTTTCAGCTGGTAGCTAATGCTAATATCAACAATTAATTACCAGATCAGGTTTGACTTTGTCACAAGCAAGAGAGCACTAGCATTACTAAATGTCTTGTTCTGTCTTCTATTCTTGTTTTTACTTGTTCTAAAAGGAGGGCTAAACACATATAATAATACCAAGACAATTAAAATTCATAAATAAAACCTTATTATAGAAAAATCATAACAATCCTAACACTATAACAACTATTAGATAAGTTCCATGCATGATTGAGATACATATATTTAGATGTAATATAAATGATATTTTCTTGATTAGTTTGTAAAGATACAAAAAATTTAGTTAAATAATCAATCTTGTTAGTCTAGGAAACCAGAAAACTCAAAGTATCATCTGAGATATTTCCAAGATTGCCTTTCGAAACTAATCAAGATATGATATCTTGTGGTGAAACTAATTTGCGCCAAAACATTTTTAAAATTGAAACGAAACATAATCTAGTGAATGATGTGATACCTGGATTTGCTATTCATTCTACGTTTATTATGGAAGATAAGAGTTAACAAATTGTTGTAGTTGGAGATATTTAGATGCTAGGGCCAATTATTACAATGCAATTGCTCATTTGAATTGTGATGTTAATGACCTGGCTTCTGATTTTGCTAAATATGCAGAAATGGGGACACATATGCTGGTGAGTATTTTGCAGACAAGATGCATGGTTTTGGAGTTTATCAGTTTGGAAATGGGCATCGCTTTGAAGGAGCCTGGCATGAGGGAAGGAGGCAAGGTCTTGGCACGTATACTTTCCGAAATGGGGAAGCACAATCTGGTCACTGGCAAAGTGGCATTCTTGATGTCTCTAGCTCGGAGAATACCCCGCCTGGATCTCCATATGCTGTTAGTCATTCCAAAGTTCTTAATGCTGTCCAGGTAACTACATATTCAGATGTGAAAAGTCATTGTCAGTGTTATTTTCTAGATGAGGTGAAAAGCAGAATAGATGAGAAAGTGCAACTTTAAAACCATAGTATGTGATTAATGTGTAGAAAATAAGGTGTGAGATAAATTAAGCTCAACTTCAAAGAATTGTGTGCAAATTATAATAGGATTATATTGAAGGGCTGTTAGTTTCTGTTTAGTATATAGGCCATGGAACCAGCCAAATTTCACTCATATTTTAATTGTATTTTTGTACTGTGGAAATACTTTGGAAACCATGAAACTCTCAAAACAAGCGTGTAGGCCAGTTCAATTTTTAGTCAAGCTTCAACCTGCTCTCTCTGTGGCTGCTGAGAGTATATCAAACTTATTTGGTAGTTCCACTAGAGAGTAACTTCCTAACTTGTATGATTGCATTTTGTTGCTTTTTCTAAGAACCTGTTGTCTACTTGATGAGTTTTGAGTCATATGCTTTGAAATACTCCATTTTTCTCTCATTAACAATTGCTCTATTTTATTCATCAACAAATACTCTATTTTTCTCTTATCACATTACAAATAAAGATAGAGAGTAATATGATGAGAGAAAAATATAGAGAGATTTACTTAATTAGATAAAATTTTCAT
The DNA here is from genome assembly GCF_014843425.1 of Jatropha curcas. The sequence continues at coordinate 6,749,654 of NW_023591416.1, read as the reverse complement.
TAAAATATGCAGGTATGATAACATTAATGTTTTGGGAATTGGTAATTGAATTGTGGCTGGAGTGACCTATTCTAAACCGTTTTAGAAGTTCAATGGTTCTTATATTGCAAAATTGAAGTTAAAGTAAATGATGAAACATAGTTATAACTTTAGGGATTGGTGATGACATCAATCCCACATTTGCAGATGGTACCAGCTTTTTTCATATTATTCCACCCAATATTTCATTTTTAGCTGTTGGAACTTCCAACAAGTTCTGCAGATACTGAAATTGATAAATTGCTTACTGGCACACCATAGGTGACTTGATTATAAAACGTTTTCATCTGATTCATAATTGTGTTATAAGCAGGAAGCACGGCGAGCTGCTGAGAAAGCGAATGATGTTGCAAGGGTAGAAGATAGGGTGAACAGAACCATTGCGGCAGCTAACAAAGCAGCCAATGCTGCCAGAGTTGCAGCAGTAAAAGCTGTCCAAAAACAAATGCCTTATAACAACAGCGATGACGATCGAAATCCCTTTGTTTAATCTTTACAGTCATTGGGTACTTTTCTGCTGTCAACTGACTAAAAGATTTTGAACCCTTCGGATTATTCATGTTGCTTAATATTTGTATCCTGTTGTAAGTAATGATAGAAGGTACCTACTTGGAACCACATTCAACCGGCGAGGGAAATGACTGATTGTGGAGCAAGAAGGATTCCAACCTTTTCTTTTGGCCTAAATAATATGTACATGGGTTGAGTAATAGGTTTATGGGAGATGGCGATATGGTGCCTAAATTTTTAGCTTAGGGTCTGCTTATCCCTTTTGCTGCTTGTAAATGTTCTGTAGTTATTTGTATGTCTGCATGAAATGATGCGGTCACTGTTGCAACTGTTCTTATCATAAGAAAAGCTTAAGAGAGTATTTGCATATATGCTTGTGTATATGTTGAGAGTTTTACTGCTTGTGAATATGCTAAAGCTTTATTTTATAAATTTATATTCATTAATGGTATTGAATCAAGTAATAACACTATTATTTTTTTCATTCTAATAGGCTTAGTTTACAGTTGACACTCAAATTAAATCAACAGTAATGTTAAAATATAATTGTTTAGCTAAAATGCATTTTTTTTTTTTATGATTCAAAACTTTACGGTAGAGAGGAATAGAGGAGACCGTCGCTGTTTGGTAGAGAGGAATAGAGAAGACCGTCGCTGTTTATTTGGCTCAAAAGTAATATTCGACGCGGGTTGTGGTTTTGGTGAATGAGAAGTTTTGTGCAAGTTAAAATGTTAAATGGTAAAATTCGACGGCGGTTACAATTTGGGTGAATGAAATTATTTTTGTCATAATAATTTAAAAATGTGATTTGCGTCGAACCCATCCTTTAGATTAAAGTATGAGAGATTGTGGATCCCATAAAAATAATTTTTTATTCTTCAAATTGAATAGAATTTGAATTTCAAATGTTAGGGTAAAGAAAAAAAAAAGGTAAATTTAGGATAAAATTAAAAAAATCTGCAAAGTTGAGGAGTTTTTTGAATGGTTTGTCCACTGGCCGCTAGTTCCTTTTCCTTTCTCAACATTCAGCTTCTTGTTACATTTATGTTGGAAGAAAATAGCTTGTTCTGACTTGAGAAAATATATTTATGCATCAACAATGTTCTTAATACTATTAAAATTCAGTTCAAAAAAAATACTAATAGAATTGGCAATTGCCTATTTATTTCGTGTGAAATAAAAGAAAATATTTTAGCATCTTAAATCCAAAAAGTGAAAATTTTAATTGAATATAATAATTAGGCCAATTTAGAAATCTTGTTACTCGAGGAATTCACTTCCACAACACGAAAACAGTTGAGGAATTTTCATTTTGGAAAAATTTGAAAATTTTAAGGCTACAAAAATTAATTGCATGGCATTAAGATTGGAACAAACTTTTTTAAATATGTAATTTTAAACAGTTCAATATTATCTTTCTTTTAAATTATTTTCTAATTCTTATAATTAAAATGTATCAAATTCACTATAAAAATAGTTTCTGACATTTCGTTTCATACAAACCAAGTCTATCTTCAAATACCAGCTTATAATATAGAACATCCACAACAGGAAAACAGTTGGAGACGAGGAAAAACCAAGCAAACGATAGAGTTAAAGCCTTAATAACCTAAGCTTCAAAACACAAGTGCACTACACGGAAGAACTTTAACTTGTAAGAAAAATTAAATTAAAATCCTCAAAAAAGTCAATTACTAAGAAGATAACAATGCAAATAACCAAAACAGCAGCAGATAGGTTCAATGGTAGCTCAGCTCTCGGTTTGTTCTCTAAGCCTTCTTATTGTGCTCCTCACAGTCACGGCACTGGCGGTGCTGTTACAAAACAAAACCACCAATAATTACTCTCTTGGATGATGTTTTTTTTTAAAAAAAAATAGTCAACAAGGGTCAAGATTCATTACTTCAAAGTGTAGGCACCGCCTGCTTTGACTTTACCACAGTCTTTGCAGCCCCAAATTCCCACAGCCTTTCTCTTCACAGCGTACTGCAAGAGGTGCAGAAGATCATTACAAAAGGCAACAGAATCGAACAAATCCTCATCCGCTTGAGCAAAAGACACAGACTAAAGTTAATCCATGATTACAAATGGCTTACCTTCCCACAGAATTCACAGAAGTATTTGCTGTGCTGACTGACCTCCATCTTCTTAATCTGTTTACGCAGACTTGCACCATACCTGGTACCTGCATTACAAATTAAATTAAATAATAAGAAAAAGACATTTCAAGATCAGAATAACAAGCTTTGAGTCATCACAAAAATGATGCTCCAGAAGTCATTGTATTCAGATTTTGAATCATACAAAAATTCTATGCTCCCACATGCAGTCAATAACAAATTCAATTAAATTGCATTACCAATAGTTTCAATAATGCTCAACACAACTTAAGTGGGTTAACATTCTTGCATAATGCATTACAAAAAAAATCTTCATAACAAATTAATAAATAAAATCACATGCTAAATCATGCAAATATGCTTCTCACCAAAAAAAAAAAAAAAAAAAAAAAATAATAGACACCTACCATATTTTCCAACAATACCAGCCTTCTTTGTTCGCTTTGTCTGCATCACACAAAAAAGTGCATACAACTTAGGAAGTTACTCCAAATAGCAAACAATGAATTGCAATAACTTATAATTACCAGAGGATGAACAAGAAAACCAGCATAAAGAACAGACCAAACGAGGTAAGGCCATATATGTGAGAAATTTTGTACAACTGTTCCAAATTCATAAATGTCCAACCATATAATGACGATAAAAACAGTACAAGGAACAATAAATTGAGAGATAGGAAAGATTTAACTCCTTACTACAAAATGAAGTTTACAAACAACAAATCGGATACTCGAGCAAAACCAATAGAACTGGAACCAGAATTTTAGGCAATCACAGATAAAATGTGACAAAGGTTTTGCCTTCAGTGCAGAGAGGGAAACCTCTAGCATATTTCTGACTTTCCCTTCATTATTTTGTGCAAGTATTCAAGCTGAGATATATTGCTACAAGACTTCATTTTTCTTTCTCAACACATTTCAAATCATCTTATACCGAATTCAAATTAATCATTAAAAGTCAAATTATTGAACTTAGATCACTTAATATGAAAAAAAAAAAACTCATATTTAATTAAATCCCAAAATAATATTTTCCCCAAGAACTAAATGATTCAATTCTGCTAATGAATTAAGCAAATAATCCTTACTCAAACAAGAAATGAGCCTATTCTAAATCATGATTAAATGAAAAAACCATTTTCCTAGAAAACCCTAGGGTTGAAAAAATCAGGAGATCAAAATTTTGATAGAAACATCATAAAACATTACGTAGGGAAAGGGAGAGTACCATGGTTGTTGGCTTGAAGGACCTCTGCTGGTGGACCTGTAAGAAGCGGCAATTGAAGCGAGAGCTGCTAAGAAACCCTAGGGTTTCGTTTCTCACCAGGATTTTATAGAAGCTTTGAAATGGCACAACGGACCCTGAGTTTGAAGCGGATCCATGCAATATGGTCCAAAACCAAATGGGCCGTAGCCACTTAGGCTTTATCACTTTATTATTGTGTTTTCTTTTAAAAAAATTGAGAAAAAAAAAAGGTTACTGAAAAATCCCAATTGCTCAAATCCCAATTCTAAAATATGATTTTATAGATTCACGAAAAATATTTTTTATTTGAAATTTATGTAACATTTTGTTAATGCTAGTAAACCATATCAAGAAGACCAAGATTTAGGATTAAAACCATTTAATTATAATGGTTATTATTTAATTTATATAATTACGATGGATATTATATTCATACTTGATTTCTCTTTACCTTATTAATAAATATATCAATTAAATAATTAATAATATGGCTATTATTTTATTTTGTTTGGTGATAATAATAATTAATCCATATTTCCAGTCAAAAAATATGCCTATTAAATTTTATTTAGTTAATTATCGATACAAGATTTTTTTTTCTTTATTTTGATTCTTATAAGAATTTATACATTTTCGTTCTTTATCACAGAGTAACTTGTCTAAAAAATAATTTATGACATTGGATTTAATTAATTTTCACAATATTGATTTCTAATGCATTTATAATGTTTAAACCATAAAATTAATTTAATTATCAAAATTTAATGATTTCATAGGAAATTGTTCAAGAATTATATTATATTATATAATATATAAACACATATATGATTTGCTTAAAATTGTCTCCATGCTTTCTAAATTGTATATACTGAGAGATAAAATATAGTACATAGTTACCTAAATTTACCTAATTACTTTTTTGAGATGAAATATAATTTTTTAGACCTCACATGAAAATCAAAAAAGAATATGTGCATAAAAAAAAAGAATTAATAAAGGTAAAGGGATTAAATAGAAGAAAATAAATGAAAAAAATAATATTATTTAAATTAATTATAAAGATAAATTTGTATTTAGAATTATGAGATCAAAATAAACAGGATCGTTGCATTAGATTACTCTGACTTAATATGATGGACCATTAAATTCAATATTATTTTATTTATATTAAAATATTTGGAAAAAATAAAATAAAAATTTAAAAGATTTTTAGAAAAATATAATTTTTTTTGACTTAAAAAGAGGGGTCTCAATTTTGCATAAAGTGAAAAATTAGTGGAGCACTCAGCAACAAATACACAATGACAGGTTTCAAGATATAAGAACAATTATTACAGCAAGAAGATATGCTGCAAGTAGAAGCAATTTGACATGATCCAAAAGAGTCGCTATTAGATATTATTATTTTAAAGAAATATATATATATTTGGCCAAATGCATAAATATATCCTTATATTTTATGAAAAAAAATTTATGGCACTCTGAATTTTGCGAGTGACCTATTATGTCACTGAAGTTATAAATTTTGCTAATATTGTATCTCTCTCTATACTAATAATAATATTTTTTTTGATGTTTTTGGTATTTATATGCAAAATATTCACTTAATATGTGGTTAGTATAAATAAAAATATTTCTGGTCCAAAATATTTGAAAAACAAGAAATCAGCAATCCCATAAAACCAGAATATGAAACTTGAGCGAAGATAAAGTGCAGTATATTTCATAGTATACTGATTTGCATATACACGAGTATTGGCCACACTTTTAGAAGCCACTGTAACTTTTAGACCAAAAAAATTTTAAGTATTTCAGTTTCTAAGATATCAAAATATCGTGACAAAAAGAATTTCACCATAATGTTGGCTACAAATTGGCCAAACCAAATGAATCAACCAAATTCGACTCTTTTGGTTGGTAGATTATCTTCTTGAATATGTCTTTTAGATTTTCTTGCCCAACCATCTGGTCCAACAGTTTATCATGCTGAGCTTCATGCATATTTGATAAATTTCGTTTCAAACCATGCTCAGTTCCGGACGAATGGAAAACCAACTCTGATAACCGGTCCTTTTCTGCCTGCCGGCAGTATTTTTCTTCTTCCATCGTTCCAGACGTTATCAGATGATAGATGTGAACAACTTTCTCCTGTCCAAGCCTATATGCACGGCTTATTGCTTGCCTTTCAACTGATGGATTCCATACAACATCGAGCAAAACAACCCTTGAAGCACCAACAAGATTTATTCCTTCGGAACAAGCCTTTGTCGATGCAAGCATCACTTTTGAATCACTGTTTCTGTTGTTGAAATTCTTGATCAATGATTGGCGCTTGTCAGTATCAACTCTGCCATGCATATGCAATATTTCCGTATCTTTCCTCCATTTGAAACGATATTTGAGTTGCTTCCCTATCAATTTCAAGGGAGCGAGATACTGACTGAACACCAAAACCTTTTCATGCATTGCATTACTAAGACGGATAAGCTCAACCAGGAATCTTGTTTTGACTCCAAACTCAGGATTCAACCGATGTCTTTTCAATTTATCCCATGCAAAAGGCTCTTCGATGTTGATTGATTGCTCACGCATCAGAGATGGATGCACAGAAACCACAGACACCAAATATTCCAAATTAAAATTTGTGCCCCCTGCTTTTTGAACTTTATCAAGGAGTATTTCCTGCAAATGGACTGGCTTCAAGATAACTACAGAATCTACCAAACCAGGAAGTCTCTGCTGTAGAATGTTACCCCTATGTACATGCACCATAGGTCCAATTATTGCTCTAACCTCTGCCAATCGCTCAGCATCATCTCTAACTTTGCCAATTGAACTTGTTAGAGAAGCCCAATCCCGTCTTGCACCCTGCATTCGACCACGCCTTTTTCGTCGTTTGTTGCATGATATCCGAACAGCAAATTTAGGTCTCACCAAGATTAGTATATTAAAAAGCTCAGCAAAATTATTCTGAAAAGGTGTTCCTGAGAGAATAATGCGCTTTTCTGTTTGGACTTTAGATAGAGCCTGCCATATAAGACTCTGTTCATTTCGGGCCGTATGTCCTTCATCGAGGACTAAAAGACCGGGAAGCCCAAGAAGAACTTTTCGCACCACATCATCTTCATGCTTCCTTTTCCCCTTACTTCTCTTCTTTTCTTCTCCAACAAGTTCTTCAAAAAGTTTATAACTGATGCCGAGGACACTCCTTTCACTTTTCCAGGAATATAACTTCACCATGCGGATATAGTTTAAATTATTGTGCACTGATTTAGCTAGCTTTATGGCGGCCGGATTTTCCTTGCCAGAGTACTTGGACTGGTTCAGATTGTGAAAGGGAATGTCAACTTTCCACTTCTTGAATTCTGCTTCCCAGGAAAGCAGCATGCTGCAAGGGGCAATAATTAATGGTCTGCACTTTGGATAAAACTTCATATATGTCTGAAGAAAGACTATAGCCAGACGGGTTTTCCCTGTCCCAGGAGCATGTGATATTATACATCCAGTCTCACCATCAGAGCTGCCTGGCTCTTTCAACTTATCAAGGTGAATTCCACCACCTATGTTCTTCCATAGAAATTCAAAACCTTCACGTTGATGTGCATGCAGGTCCTTTCCAATACCGGGAATGATGTTCCACACTGTGCCCTGCATATGATTGCAGGACCCACAGCCAGCCTGTGAATCATGACCGGAGTCCTGATTGCAAAGCTTGTCAAAGATGTTAGGTTGCTCTTCATAATAGTCCCTCCTTTCTGAATACTGCAAAGGACGTCTATCCTGCAATGAATAAAATGAAGTTTAAGAAATCAGATTCTGATGTATATGAGAAAACTGGACACACACACACACATACACATATATATAGAGAGAGAAGGATTATCTTGAGAGCATTCAAGGTAATGTTGCTAACGAAATATGCGATTAGCGTTTTGAATTGCCATTTTTTATTCAAATGATCAAATCACATGAAGCAATTTTTGGTACTAAAGAATTTTCTTTTAAAATTATTCATTAAAATAAAATAATATTTGTAGAAAAATTTATCTTGCTCTTTAACTTTGATCCCAAAAATTGTAATCCATGCTTTGTCGCTATAAATCCCCACAAAATAAATGCAATAGATAGTTGACATTAATCATCCAAAATCCTCTCTTGCCAAGTCCATATAAAATTGCAAATTGAGAGGCCACATATTTTGCATTATCAAGTCATTTTTTGAAATCTGATTATTAACTAACTTGTCCGCATAGTTGCCAAAACGAGAATCAAAATTTTTAGTTTAGAATCGAGAATCGAATCGTAAGATTCAGTAGAACTTTTCAAAATTATTTAAAAATAAATACATATATATTTATGGATATATTTCCATTAATTTTGTCAAAAGATACTAAAAATTAATTGCAAATAATGTATTTACATAAATTTCAATTCTAAATCATTTACTAAACACAAAATGAAAGAGAACTTAATGATTTATGTAGTTGTCAAGTTCAAAATATCAAACTATGAAGTTAAAATTTTAATATAAAACAAAGTAAAACTATCAAGCCATTAAAATTTCCTATCCAAATAAATCATCTACTTAAGACACAAAAATAAAGAGTAACTTTAATGAAACTATGAAGTTAAAATTTTAATATAAAACAAAGTAAAACTATCAAGCCATTAAAATTTCCTATCCAAATCCATATTTATTCATTATCATTTCCAAGTTCAAGCCCTTCATTATCTTCATCTTCTAATATAACTATATTCTCCTGCTCTTCTTTTCTCTATATTGACTTTTCCACTGGTGTTGTTGGCTAAGATAATTGTGCGACATGAGAATTGACTCAAGTTGTAAGATTCGAATTGCATGAATCGTAAGATTCAGGATCAATACCGATTCACCCATAAGATTTGAATCGTTTAGCATGAAAATTGAATAGAATCGAAGATTCATATCGTGATCATAAGATTTTGATAACACTGCTTGTGCGATATACTTGAATTTGAAGCATGACAATCAGATTGCTAGACTACTGCTAATCACATTTCCAATTTATAACAGACCAAACAACATGTAAATGTGATGGATTCCATTGTCGTGAAACTCTCATGTACAGAGTTCAATGCCATTGATTATACAATGTAGAACTAAAACAAACTAACTAACAAGCTAAAGACATGAACTGAAGCATGAGTATCAGAGGAACATGACACTTACAAAAGGTGCTGTATAATATCTTATCTCCAGATTTACAAGAGAGCAAAATTTGCATTTGATTCCAATCTCTTCATCAAGGATAAAGAAATGCTTCCCTTGACTGCAAAGGACAGCTGGATCAAGTTCAGCATCAGGTGCAACATCAACCTCATCTTTGGCCACCTGATCAAACATAAAACAACATTAGTTTCACTTGACTAGGGAAAGGACCACGTAACTTCTCGAATATGAGACTACTTGAACTCATCAATGCTTATAGAATTTACCCAATCTGAAAGTTTGAGTTGGTTTTCCAATCATCAATTGTGTAAGATACTATCAGCTAAAAATTACTTCAATTTCTGACTATGGATACAAACAATAATTGAACACAAATAACCAGCTATAAATCATACATGTATCTATATGTGTATAACCATCTTACCTTATATATCTTCATCATGATTTTCTATCTGAAATAAAAAGAATTGTGAACCTTTACGTTACACTTAGCTTTTTCCTTCCTTTTTCTTTGTACTTATCCATTTTAGAAGCAAAATAAATATTAAAAAAATTGCTGCATTTAGTTGGACAGCAAGAAACAATAATTTTTTTTAAAAAAAGTTACATTCTATATCGAAAGAAAAATTAATTCTTTTGTTATAACTGCCTTTTAATCCTTCCCTGCCTCCTTTAAAATTGATATAGTAATTAAATTAAGTGTTGTTTTATTTGACATTTATTTTCAAGCAGAAACAAATAGAGTAGAAAGATTGAAGAGCAAAGATTGCTGACAACAGGACTTGAAATCAATACGAAGCAAAGCAGTACTATATCAATAAAACGGCTCAACAAGGCATTACCTCTTCCTGTCTCTCTTCAAGTTCGGTAAAATCAATAAGAACATAATACAATCAGCAGTAAAAAGATACATCAAATTGATAGTTAAAAATCATTGCATGTTTTTTGAGATTGTCCAAAATTCAGTCACACATACACACATACACATACATTCTTCATAAGACATGATGCATCAGAACTTGCAAGAATAAACTTTAAGATGGCACACTGGGTTAAAATATAATATCTATGATGTTAGGAACTAATTTAGCTTCTACATTAGTTATGATCCATGTCACAATAACGCTAAAATGTGAATCTCACAAGCCGAGTTTTCTTAGAATGGAAAATCCAAACAGTTGGTACTGAATAAGTCAACAATTTTATTGAACACTCACAACCAAAGACTTCATGAATATAATGCCAGAAATGTATTAAACATATCATTAACAACAAAGCAGTTGGAAAATCCAAGTCTAAATCTTTACCCACAAGCTGACATTGAATTAAAATTTCAAGCAGAAATGTGAAGAAAATTAGTGTAATATGAGTGCATCAGCAACATCTAAAAAGTCAAAGGAAAGAATACCGGTGCATCATCAACTCCATCATTAGCACAAAGAGCAAGGCCCATCTCAGCCCAAAGCTTCTCTAATTCCTTATCTTCTTCAGATATATCCACTGGTGCCGATTCTTCAATTCCAAATGTGAATTTTAGTGGAAGAGTCGGCTCAACAATGACTTGCTCAACCATTTCTTCACAAGGCAATTCATCCTTATCAAATATGGAGTTTGCAAGAATATCAAAAACTTCATTATCTTCATACGCACGGATTCTCTTCCTTGTGGACTGCCCCCCACACAACTCCTGCACATGCTCATTATCATCATTCCCATCTTTAGGTGCATAAGTTTCATCATTTGCAATCTCAACATCATCACCACTGTCATCACAATTGACAGCAGCATCACCACTGTCATTGCTGTCCTCAACATCCTCCTTGTCAACACAAACAGGTTGTTCAATAGTTCCAGGCTTAATTCTCTTCTTATTGGATTCTGAAATACCTCTTGCCCGTGTACGTTTCGCAACACAATTAACCTTTCCACCACCATCGATTTCTCCTTTACCCTTTTTCCCAATTTCCCTCCCTGGAACCCAGGTATCCTCTTCTTTGCTCTCGCTACTTGAACCCTCAACATCACCAGAAGTATCAGATTTCTCTTCTTCAACATTCTCATATTCTGGGTCATCAGTATCCTCTCCATTAGAAGATATATCAGTTTCTTTAACTTCATCTGAAATACATATAACTCCATCACTATCTATCTCAACTTCACCACCAGTTTCTTTAACTGCACCACCAGTTTCTTTAACTTCACCACCAGTTTCTTCAACTTCACCATCTGAAATAGATATAGGATCATAATCACCATCTGAAATAGATATATGATCATAATCACTACCTATCTCATCAGATTCACAACAAGACGTACCCACATTACTAGAAGTACCCGCATTGCTCTTCTCTACAGTATCGTAAATACCCAAATCTATAGTCTCTACACTATCATCCTTAGACCCAAAATTCACACTTACATCATCTTTTTCACATGATCTACCAAACCCAGGTGTATTCTTTTTCTTCATCTCTTCATATAATTTTTGGATCCTCTGATCCTCCCTATTACGAGTCCTTCTAGCAATAGGTGAACGGTCCCTCATCTTTTTCCAAAAAAAAAAAAAAAAAAAAAAAAAAATTGCAAGAAAGAAGACATTGAGAATACACAAGAAAATCACATGCAAATATATTTATAAGAAACAAAATTCAAATACATTGATAAAGAAAAAAAAAAGAGACAGAAATCTCTAGAGATAGGTACCTGTAAAGAGTTGCAGATAAATTCAAGCACTGTGACCTTTCTGGTTGCTTGCTTCCTATTCCCTTACTCGATTCAATTCAAAACCTCCCGAAGATTACAAGGATAAGGTTATTATTGGGCTTTGGAAGATATAATCTTCAATTATTTGTTGAGATAAGAATCAGTTTGGTAGAGAGCAGTCAGAGCAAAAGGAAGGGGAAGGGGAAGGGGAAGGCAAAAGGGCGCGAATGCCTCCACTGAAGAGAAGAGAATTTGTCGTTTTCATGTTTTTGACTTGTGAAGAGTTTTTAGTTTACTTTAACCTGTAGCAAAAAGGCGAACTCAGTACTGTACTAGGTTTTGTCTTTTAACGATATATTATATTATTTTATAATATTTATTTATTTTGAATACCGATTTTGCCACTTCATATTATGACAAATATCGAGTCTTGCGCTAAAGAAAAAAATATTTGATTTTGGAGCTTTTCTTTTTAATATATTTTTTATTCTAATTAAATTGAATTCTAATAAAATTATTGTATTTTTATTTAGGGTGCCGTCATTTTCAGAGCAAATTTTATTAATTACAGAGCATATAATTTTTTATATCATCAAAATGACTTATTTGCGCTTACTAACCTAATAGAGATTCTAAGTTGTTAAAACTCCAATCTCTAATCCCTCTCTCTTTCTCCCTCGTTAACTCCAACCAAACTTCAACGCGAACACTTGCCTGGTGTAGGAACAAAACAAATGAAAATTCAAGAAAATGTTCACATGTAAACATGGTAAACTTTGGTTTCAAGCTAGATGAATTGTTCCCCTCCCAATGAAAATAAAAGAAACTCAAAAACACTTCAGCAACGGATACATTTGTGCATAGACACACATACAGAAACAAAAAGGGTCCTGTAAGTAGCCATCTAACAGTGGATGTATCTTTTGCATAAAATAGTTACTGAAAGAAATTAAGACAAATAGATAGACTGGAGATAGTTGATGCCGCTCATGCAAGGATGCTTTAAGCAAGAATTGAATGTCATTGTAATGAGATCTACTCATTGCAGCCAACGACCCAAAATATTTTTTAAAAAGAAAAATGAGATCATGGATAAATAGCAGAGCTAACAACAAATTGTTGAACTCCAAATAAAAGTTCAATCTATTTTCTTTTCCATTTACCATAATCGAGAAATACTTGAATTATTGGGTATTTGGGTTGCCTACTAATCCTGACAACAATTTCTTTTTTCTTTTTAGTTTATCAGAATTTGAACGAAGAACATCTAACTTAGCTGCAAGAACCAAAAACTCAATTAAACAATCAGTTACTTATCTTTGTGTAATTTTAGCTGCAAGAACCAAAAACTCAATTAAACAATCAGTTACTTATCTTTGTGTAATATATGCACAAGTGCCTAAGAGCTTAAAAGTTTAATTATCATCTCACCAAGATAGACAACTAGTGAAGTTAAAATGTTGGCTAAACAACAGCTGACCACTATAATATGCATAGCAAAATGAAATTCTCAGTCCCAAAACTATGGTAATTCAAAACAATTTTAGGAAATAATAATATGTTACTAAATTGGCATAAAGTTTAAGAATGAAAAATTAAATTACCTCATTTAGGATATGAGTTTCTTTTTTACCATCATAGTTTCTTTTGCTTTTACAAGTACGACTGTTATGCCAAGTAGCCTTGCATATACTACATTTTCTTGCATTCTCTATCCTTTCAAAACTTGAAGGATTGCTTTTGTAGAGCTTGATCCAAATGGTTTTTTAACCTAATGGTCGACCTTTATGAGAATGAATTTTTGGTTCCCAATATGGAAGACTTGTTGCACTTATTAGTTGAGATAAAGTCTCTCGAGCATGTTCTTTTTCAATAAGAGGCCATTGTTGATATTTACCTTGAAACTTATCATGCATTTCTTTGAACTCATCTTCTTTATTATTTATTATCCCCAACAATGCAAGAAAGTAATCTTGTGTCAATCCTCCACTGTGAATGTATGACATCAAGAGGAACCACTCCATCTCTCCAATCTATCATCTTATGAGCACATGGAAGACCCATAGTTGCCATGAAATTACCAGTGCATAAAGGTTGCATTTTTCCATATTTCATCATCTCAAATTGCTTATATAGTTCTCGCATTGCAAGTATTGACATGCGAGTAATTACTTCCTTGAAGAAAACAGAACTACAATAATGAGGCATTCGAAGTCTTTCACTTGAAATTTGAGCTTTGATCTCTTGAAATTCTTTCTTAATGGCAAGACAAAGTTTATCTTTTACTTGAAGAAAATCACCTGTAAAAACTAGCAAATATCATTTAAGTTTTGCATGTACAGCTTCTACTCTTGAGGAGACACGATTTCCAAAATGTAAATAATTTTCAGTCCAAGCACTAATAAAATGCTTCCCCAATGGGTCTCTTGAATATAAATTAAAGCATCTTTCTTCTCCTTTCCAATTTTCTTCATAATTAATTTCACTTTGAGAGTATATCAGTATATTCCAGAAGGACAAGAAAGATTTCCAATCATCTTCTTCTTCAAAATATTTTTTACAGTTTGCTTAGATATTCTTCTCTATGTGCCATATGCATAACAATTTTACATTTGTTGGAAAAACAATTTTAATAGCATTCATCAAAGCCCACACATAATCGTCTTCTCTTTCTTTCTCCAAAAATGCAAAACAAGAATAAAAAGAAGTATTGAAACTAGAAATTCCAATTATATCAAGTAATGGCATTTTATATCTATTGGTCTTGTAAGTACAGTTCATCACAAACACATTTGCATCATATCTAGTTAAAGTAATTGATGATGAGTGACCAAAAAATAAATGGGTTACTTGGCCATTTTCATTGCATTGCACATTGTACACAAAATCACCTTTTCCAAATTTCTCAAATAATGCTTGAAGCATAGTACGAGAACCTAGATTTTCTTCATAAATTTTAACCTTCGCATTGTACACAGTTCTAGAAATTGCCAAGAAACTTTGATTTTTTTGTATAAGAGATGATAAAATTTGGCGTGGAGGTATACCTGATTTAGTCATTTTTTCAACACTTGTGATTTCTTCTTTAAATAAACGACGACTAGAAGTGTGTCCAGACATATTTTCAGAAGGCTTATGATTATGGGACAAAATTTTTACTTCAACTTTCCAAATACCTTCATCTTGTCTTTTTCCTTTAGATACCACTCTGTCACGGGCATAGAGTCTCACGCAGCACTGCGCCCGTGCGGCGCCCCGAGAGCCCTCCCGCATGACTCCGAGACAAGCCTCGCCATACCGTACCACACTGGTTTCGCCCTGCCATGGGCTCATCAGGAGAGCGGCCCAGCTCTCGACCAGTTGTGCCCGAGCAGCACACAGGAGAGCGGCTCAGCTCTCAATGACCAAGTTGTGCCCGAGCAGCACACTACCCTGCCCTGCCAGTGCAACTTTTGCATAGGGTTAATGGTTACCACTTTGGGGCAGAACGCCCTAATCCGCTAAAGCCGCCTCAACCCACGCAGGTTGAAAACGCAGTAGGTAGCAATTCTTTGGATGTTGGCCTCACACTGGGTTTACGGCATTTGTCCGTAACATCCTCCCCGCACTCAAACTCGGCCGTCCTCGTGCCGATTGGAGAGGTCGACTCGCCTTGGACGTCCTTGCGCTTTAACGCCCACTTCGACCCACTTTCTCTTAGCTTTATGCTAGCCAGCCTGCCCGAACACATGCCCGAAATAACGCGCTCGGTGCATGAGGTCTTGGCCAATTGCTTTGAATACGCGCTCGGTGCCTGAGGTCTGCGCCATTGCTTTGACACCGGATAGAGGTGCGATGCCTAGCCCCGCCATTTGATTCAGCATCGCCCGAAAATGTGTGATGCCTAGGACTCTGCCATTGCTCGGACATCACGAGGAGACAAGACACAGGACAATTTATAAGACGACTTGAGGTTTTTCTTTTTCGAAACTCAATTGGAACATTACTTCTATGATGATAATAGCCTCCCAAATCACAACCAATAGACACATATCTATTTTTCCTAGAACTTTTGATGGATATTGCATATCCTTACATGGAGAAAAAAGCTCGAACATAATCTAGAGGTTCATAGCATGTTTGAAATTTCTGGTTGAGCAGTTCTTCGATTGATTCATGTTCATCACTTTTATTATTATGCTCATAGATTACTTATTGCAATTCACAAGTTAAGCTTCCATCCTCAAAAAATTTATCATTTATATTCTCCTCCATGTTGTCTATGTAGAGAAAAATAGACAAATGAATTTATAAGCATAAAAGAAATTACTAATGAATAATACATAAATGAGAAAATTTAATAAATTCTATTTTAAAATTTTTTTTACCTGAATTTTTCGAGTTACATTTTAAGCTTCCATTCATAATAAGTTTAACATGCGAGTTATCCTGCGCAGCATCTAAAAAAACATTTAAATAATATTAGTAAGAAAACAATAATCATAATAGTCTAAATATAATTTAATAAGACAAACTTAGAATCTTAGTCAGGCTCATTTTCTCATGGCAATATACATATATGTTGATGCAAATGGATTAAAATAGCTAGGCCACTTACCAAAATAAGAGAACAAGGGTTAAACTATATATGTTTATCTATTAACTAAAATAAAACCAATTACCTAAGACTAATTCATTAGCAAAAGTGAAAAAAAAAAGTATAAGAACCTCCTAAGTAGAATCCCACTCCTACACTACTCAAAAAAGAAAAGGGCATCGTCCATGTCCACAAGATAATTGATTGAGCACTTAAGATCATAATGTTTAGAACTTTTTTTAAAAAAAATAACATTTTTTTTTCAACTCTTATTTTGCAAAAATCACTTAATATAACAAGTAACAACTGCCAAATTAATTATTTTGATCTATTGTTGATTCTCGTTAATTGCCACTATCATTATATTTACTATCACTACTGATACCATTATGGCGTTGATTACCATCATCATTAAAAACACCAATACCATAACATCAATTTTATTACTGGAACCATCGATGCACTTAATTGTAATAAATAGCATAAAAATTTTCCCCTCAATCTACAAAGGCATCCTTGTTCTCGTTAGTGACAAACCTTCCATCATGATATTTAGGCAAATAATCAAACACCTTAACTACACATTTATTTAGAATCATCAATTCTTCAAGTTATGATATCACTCACAATTACAAGATTTTAAGTTTTTAGTAAATTAAACGCAAAAACCTCAAAAATCATTATTAACCAATACTCAAAAGTTCAATTTTTAGAATTTTACCTGGTTTTTGGGAATTAGAATTTACATTGTTATCTACAATAAGTTCCATATGGATATTGTCTTTCATAGCAAGAAAACCTTGAATAAAAAAAAAGTTACTACAAAAATGTTTCTCTTACTTCTCTTTTGATGGTGTCATGTAAGATTCTCAAAATTTTCATAGCGCCATATAGAATTGCACTGA
Organism: Jatropha curcas; assembly: GCF_014843425.1. Next base: position 6,732,344 of record NW_023591416.1, on the reverse strand, counting down.
CGGTTTCGATTCTAAAAAATTTAGAATCGGATCGAATCGAAAATTGACGATTCTAGTTACGATTTGGAACCGAACAGTTACGGTTTCGACTCCGGTTCTTTAATGGTTCTCGGCCAGTTCTCTGATTGATTTTCTGGCATTATAAATTCAAAAATTAGGGGACATTTTTTTTGTGGAAAATATAAAATATAAATATTTATGAAACAATTTTTAGAAAAAACTTAAAGAAAAAAATTAATAAAGGCTTAACTTAATTTACTTATTAAAAAAAGGCTTGAATTTTTTTTTTTTAGAAAAAGAGTTTGAACTTAATTTCTTTTTTTAGAAAAAGGTTTGAACTTAATTTTTTTTAAAATGAAAATGGGTATTTATAGTAAATCTAAAAAATTAATTTTTCACAAATACCTTTAAAAATATGAAAATTATATACTTCTCATTTTACGTCAAATTTACCTGTATTTCCTTATTTAATTAAGAAATTCCTATTTTTAAAATTTTAAATTAAGAAGGGTTTATAGATTTTTCCAATTAAGAAGTTTATTTATTTAGAAAATCATATATTTCCTCAATTTTTATTTGAATGATCATAGAATCAAATCAATTAAACCAATCAAATTAGACCAAACCAAATTAGATTCATAAATCATTTTAATTTGGTTCTCTTCAAATTTTCAATAAACTACCCTTATTAATTTAATTTAATTCATAAAAATTTTCAAAGTTTCAAACCGAACCATTAATACCCTTATGAGTTATGACTATTAACTATGTTTGATGGGTCTGTAACGTCATTTCATCATTCACCAGACAACTCATGTCAAATTATGTAATTAAACCGAACAACCAGTGGCAATTGGATAACACAAGAACTTAACTTATCTACAAAGTTTCTTTGTCAGATACGTTGCTATATAAGGATTGCGTTAGTACGTTGGGATTTTATTGTTATGTGTTATTTAATATTTATGAGACTTAATATGGTTATTATTCTTCAACTCGTGCAGGAAGGTCTGATAAGGTGCTTCGTGCATGAACCGTTTTGGTCAGCAACTCAAATGGCATTCGGTATTTTTTTCTCTTAATAGAAAAATGAATTATCATCCATTAGGAGGAGGAAATATTTAGCCATTAATAACCAACGGAGACTTTTGAGGGGCTTTTTTTCTATACAAAAATTAGTCGAAAAACCGCACTTGATGTAGGGGTGAGCAAATTTTGAAAAAAACCAAAAATTGAATCGAACCAAATTATTTTTGGTTTTGATTCGGTTATTCAGTCTTTAGATTCGATTTCGGCTAAAATTTTTCATATTTTCGGTTTTTGATTTTTGGATCGGTTATTTTAAAATATTTATTTTCTGAGTAAAACCGAACAATTTGACCGAACCAATGTCTACCGAACCAAACCGACCAGTTTGTTTTGATTTTTAAATTATTTCGGTTTGATTTGATTTCAAAGAAAATTCATTTTCTATCTTCAATTTTTGCGGTTCAGTTCGGTTCAAAATCAAACCACCCGTTTGCACCCCCTGACTTTATGTGCGAGTGTTTAGATATTATTTTATTAATTATAGTAGTTGATTATATTATTATTTTTGATAAATTAATTTTAATTGTCAAATTGTTAAAAAGAACAATCAAAATCCTACTTGAAATAACTAATAGTAGTTCAGAATGATTTGTAATAAAGAGAAATATGATGTTGTTTGCAATAGTATGACATTATAAATCGTTAACATTATAATCAAGTTTCTTTATTAAAATAAGCTCATAGCAGAGGAACTAATCACTTGTTGAAATTTGGCTAAAGATTATGGTTGAAATAAAACATGGAAAATTTCATTATTAAAGACATTTAGGTATTTGAAATTGAATTTAACTAAGAGCAAGGGAGAATTTGCGAATAGAATTTTATAGAGAAAATTCTTAAATATGACGGCTGTTTAACCGGTTAAAATGCAAACAACAAAGTAAAACTTAAATTGAAATGAATTTCATAGTAAAAAAATGGATATTAAATTGTCTTTATCGGAAATTAATTCATGTTTTACATTGTTACGCAAAATAGACAATGTAATGGTACAAAGTATGAATCTCTACTTCAATTTTTGCTTAGAGATGATATATATAACATATTGTTTTTAATTATTTTATATTAATTGTTTAGTTCTATTAATATTAAATAAATTTCAAAAAATAAATTAACCAATTAAATATATAGATAAATAAAGGAATAAATTTTAATTTAGGTGCAAAGCATATTTAGATTTATAGTTAGACTTATAGTTAAATATTAACATACAAAAAGTAATAATTATCTAGTTATTTAATAATACTATTCTTTTTTATGATGTGCGTTGTACGTTGACCATGCTCATTATATGTTCATTCTTGATACTCATTTAATTTTTTATTTATATAATATTAAAGTATAAATTATTATTCAAATTTAGTGGTTAAATTATATTATACTTTTGTCACGACCCATTTCCGTGAGCCGGACCGGCACTAGGACCTGGGTGGGCTTAAGGCCCCCGAAGCCCGTAGTAAGCCTAACTTATTTAAATCTCACATTCTATTCATAAAAGGCCCCCGAAGCCCGTAGTAAAGCCTAACTTTATTTAAAATCTCAACATTCTTATTCTAATTATGGATTCAGCCATTTCTTATTATACATATGCATTACATATGCATCTAAAATACAGTTCATATGTTTAATATGGACTTTTATTATTTATTTACAACCCAACTGGAATACAATTGCGGAACTCTACCTTTATATTTATATCGTTATTTCTATCATTAACCGTCTTCTACAATAAGTGTCTCAACTTCATAGGGCTTTTCTTTCTTTCTATTACCTAAAAAAAAAAATAGTAGGCAGGGGTGAGCGCCAAACTCAATGAGTAGGGTTAGATATTAGATAACCCTCTCACCCCACACAATCACACAGATGCTAAAATATTTTTATCCGATTACCGTTTAATTATATGATCATGCAATTTGTCACAAAATGGCAATACAACAGGCAATCACAATATGATCACCTTTCCAATAATATCACATCACGTGGATGAAATATAGTCAGTGAAGTTCACCACGTGGAAATTAGTCAGTGGAGTCACCGAACCCCTGATGAGCCGTCCTCCCACATGGCTCATCCTCTCACGTGTGCACCAGGGAGCCGATCCCCAGTACTGGCCGACCGGTCTAATCTTCACTTGACCAGCCCTCTCATTGTTTTTCCATTCTCTCTTTTCTTTTCCCTACCAACAGGAGGTAACCCGGTCGTCTCCATCAAATCTAGATCATCAGGCGCTCACAACAGGAAGCCACCCTGCGGGCTGCGATCAATCTAGATTATCAGGTGCGCCCAATAAAGAAACCAACCTGTGGTTTTCCATATCACACAAATCATAGCAGTAGGTGCACACGGGGGCGCCGATCTCCCATTTACCCGGCCAAATTTCATATCATATTCAGGATCCATATCACATATACCAACAGGAGGCCACCCTGCGGGCTGCGATCAGATCTAGATTATCAGGTGCGCCCAATAAAGAGACCAACCTGTGGTTTTTCATATCACACAGAGAACGTAGGTGCACACGGGGGGCGCCGATCCCCATTTTACCCGGCTAAACAGAAATCAAATTCAGGATCCATATAACAGAATCAGAATCATAATCGGATCCATATAACAGGAAACAGTCCTCACAAACCCTATTGGTGACCCACTTCATCCCAATCACACAACCAAGGCACAGTAAATATCACATCATAGTAAATCAAGCAATGCAAAATAGGAGCACTATATGCAATTCAACAAATAATGCATGATAAACTATTTAGCCGTGAATGCAATGAATTGCCAGGTGGATGATAATAGTTATCTAACACTACTCAACAGTTTCTTTATTGTCCCTTTAAAAGGGACTGCCCGTTTTTTAGCCACACATGCTCCAGCTTTTGTCCTCTGCATTTTGTATTTTAATAAACTTTAAAATAACAAGAAAATTCTAAAATAAGAATTTAATTCAAAAACTTAATAATTTCACATCGTTTATGTTATTTTGGCTACTGGTCCATTTAAGTTCACTGTTAATATGGCATAAATCTAGGCATTCTCTATTTATATAATAATTATTCTTATTTTATTATTCTAATTTATAACTTATATTAAATAAAGCATTCTAATTATTTAGTAAGTAATATTTTTATAATAATAATAAATACCATGATAATAATAATAATAAAAGTTTTAATTGTTATCACCTATTAAAGATATAACTAGTTTAATTCTTCATTAAGTGTTTACTGAAAATTCGGCAGCATTTCCTATATAAACTAGACTATCCAAATTTTTACATAAACCATATGTCAACACACAGCCCATCCATCGGGCAATTCACATTAACTCATCTCGTCCGCCATAACCATCATTCATTCTTTCTTTCATTCAATTCACAGTCTATCATATTCTTAATCAAATTAAATTCTCATTATAATTAATTATGCTATAACTATTTACTTACTAATAAAATTTCCAAATTTTACTTACATTATTATTAGATAGAAATTTATATTTCAACACCGATTTTATAGTTATAATTAATATTCATGGAATATATTTAACAATATCAAATTTAATTTATTTAACTACTTAATTAAATTCATTAATTAATTATCTTGGGATTTATTCAAAAATTGCAAATTAAGCTTTAGAGTGTACCGATCGAAAATCGGATTTGATTTCCGTGATCCGCGCAAAGAGGAGAACATTCTGCCTTTGAAGTCCTTCCTCGCCGGAGCCTCGCCGGCGCTGCCGACCCGCCGCCCGTGCACGGTGGTCGAAAATAGTCAAATCTTCACCAAAAATTAACAGCACAATCAATTTTAATTCGTTTTGATGAGCCCGCGATCACTAATATGTTATTCAAAATCAAGGTGGCGTATGAACTATTTGGCCGAATTGACGGAAAGGTTTGCGCCTCCGCAATTTGGCGCCTTTTCCGATTTCCGGTTATTACCAGTCGACGAGCGAGGCCACAAATGAAAGACGGAAGAAGAGAGGGTCATTCTGTCGTCACCGTTGCGCTCTAAGCTTCGCTCGAAGCGTCGAACTCCGCCGAAAAAAAGTTAACCTACGGTGGCCGAAACTTCAAGCCTCTCCCCTTCAAAATAGACGCAATTTCAGTTAAATCTAGCTATAACTTTCCTCCTCTGTTCGAGTAGATGTCTTTAGAGTGTTCATTTGCCGAAAAAAAATTTTCTTTGGTGGCCCGGGACGGGACGGAGATCGAAAGGAGCCAGGGAGGAGGAGGAGGAGGTGCACGACTCGCGAGAAAGGAAACGGCATAACGACACGAAAAGCAGAAAGAAGAAAACGACAAAAATCGGTCGTCGGTAGATTTCAAAACCGGTTCGGTCCAATCACGCTGATTTGGTCTCATTTCGTTTTGGTTTTTCGAGTTTTCCATCGCACTTTTCGGTTCGGTTTATCACAGTAATTCGAACTTAAAAATACTTAATATAATCTTCAACGTCGTCGGTTCATTATAAATTTAATTGGACTAAATTTTTTGAAAATAAAAATTCAGGTATGACATATCTCCCCCCTTTAAGACAATTCGCCTCGAATTGATATCTAGTGGGACAGATACAGAATGGACCGCTGAAAAATTGTAAAGTTATAAGTAAATTGCTTCCACATACCAAGGAGACCAGCTAACTCAACACAGGAATACGACGAGGCACCAACCAACGTGAGTGGGGTATCTCGCACTCTTGTACTTTCTACGACTTGTCATCTTAGAAATAAAACTTGTTAATAATCACCTCACAACCTCAATCCGAACGCAAACCTTCCGGTGCTAGAAATCTTTTCTTTAAAATAAAATCTTATACATTAACAGCCTTTCAATAACAATGCCTTACTATATTATTTCATTTTATTCACGCATTCTTTATCGAAAACCAAATATATAATTTGCAAAAAAAAACAATCTTTGAAATTTAATTTCAAACCTATAATAAGAAATGATCCATTAAATTCCCATAATGTTAGCAACTAACACTCCCTTTCTCCTCAACAGCTCACAAAAAAAAATTGTTACTTATCCAAAATTTTTAAGAAAATTTTCTCGTATCTTTTCGCTATCTTTAATATCCGCTACGCGCGCCATCAACGATAATCTCATTAGGAATTTTCTACACTCCTTTAAATTTAATCGCCAATCCCTCTGTCTTCCACTTATTATTCATTAAATTCTTGAAACAATTTATCATTAAAATAGTTGACTTTCATAATCTATCTTCACTTATCGTTTCGTCTGTTAATTCATCTTAAGCGATATTGAAGCCTACTTATTAGTATTAACTTCCACTTAGGTTTCTCTTAATGCCGACCTAACCTGTCTTACAATTCCGCACATCCCCACACTCACGTGCACACTCTCCAACTAACTCAAATTTATTTCCCCAACTCTGCGTCAACAAATAATCTTATTCGTTTCCATATGAAGTTCAGTTTTTCACTTAATCTCGCACTCATCACGCAAGGTCCTACTCCCATTTATAATACAATAACTAATTGTTTAATTTCCATCCAATTTAAAATATAGTATCAATTTTATCTATCTCTCCTTTCTTTCTTATTTATGTCTAGCAAGGTATTTACAACTTCCTTAAATTTATCCATTTAACCTTATCATTTCTAGTTTCTCAGGTTAGCACACTGCCACCTGCTGTTATCATCTCAACCTCAAGTAATATCAACTAATAACTGTACATTTCACTAATTTAATAATTATTTTAGAACTTTCCTCTTGAAGTTTAATTGTTTAATCCATTTATGGGTTGTTTACATCTACTACTGTTATCATTTTCAAATAGCCCCCTAATCAATTTAAGTCAAAGCATTGTCTCACAGAAGATTCAACTTCGAATATTCTTTTTCTTTACCGACAACCATCCTGTCAGGATTTAAATTAATTAAGTTTAATATTTATCGAAGAGCCCATAGAATTTGATTGCCACATGTTTAAACTGTATTTTATTAACATATCTTTTAACTCTAAAACGTCCCCTAGAGTTGAATAATTTTCTTATGATATGACAAACTACCCAAAAGCTTAAATTATCAAATCTCTCTAGTTCTGATTTGTCACAATTCACTATAGTAAAAAAGGAATAGTACTAAAATTTAATAGTACTAATAATTTCAATTTTAATGTAATCTATCTCTAAAGTTTTTATTGATTTTTTATTTCTTATTCTTGATGAAATTCTACCTCAATTAGATTCATTCGTAACTAATAGTCCTACAATACTTAGCTATTCATGTGAATTTCACCCTAATGTGCTACTTAAGGATTTTTGAGCAATTTAAGAGTCCTCATTTTCTAATAGTTCTACTATATATTGTTTCACCGATATTAATTGTTAGATTAATCGTTTATTTAAAAATTCGACTAATGGGTTGACAACTACAGCCTAGGTTGACCATCCTATGGGTAACTGGCTATTTAACAACTTTCAAAATAATTTTCCCTTTCCACCTAAAAAAAACAAAACATCGGCATGTCACTCACACAAAACCTTGAAATTCTTTTAATAGAAATTCACAGTTACTTTTATTTCATTTCAAACCCATTCTCAATCGTGGTATAAAAATATTTTCGTGAAGTTTGAAAATCAATACTCATTGTATTATTTATTAAATTTTTTTTTTTAAACCTTTTGGTATTCAACACAAATGAATTGTCTATCTCCACGAGGACAATCCTTAAGTCATCTAGTTCAAGTCTACTATCTCATATTTCATTCCAAGAACATTCTAATCTCCATAATTATTATTCCTTTCGCTGTTACTAAATTGGTCCACACTTTAAAATTTTTTTTTAACTATTTAACATTCCCTAGTTTTCTCCAAGTTCTTTAGATTTTTGATTCGTTTTAGTCTTTCTTTTATCCTCCTTGTTTCCTCATTTAAGTCTTATTCGTAAAAGAGTTTAATTATGGATACATGAATCGTAAAACCATCATTCTGCACAAAATTTAATTCCATCCTAAAGTCATTGCTTCTTAGATTCCCTTATTCTGATTTTTCAATCTCTACTTAATTATTATAAGTTATCTTTGACCTTTATCCCTTTCCAAATGCTATTAAAATATTTATTTCATTTAGCACCTCAATCTATTTCATTTAGCACCTCAATCTACTTGCGTACTTAATTCTTTAAAGCAGGTTTTATATAAGTTGCTTATACTTAACTTAGATTAATAAATAGTATTAGTCATTTCTACGTTAACTCCCTACCTAGATACATTATTTATATTTATATTATTATTATTATTATATCTTTATTTATTTAGTTATTTATTTTATCATCAATTTTTTTATATACTCTGGTTAATTCATTCCCTATTTATGATTTAATGTTATTCATCATCTTTTACATTACGCATCCTACATGTGCTAGGATCTTAATTATATAACGTCTAATACATTTATTACAAACTGGACTTTTACATTATAAATTTTTTTGCTTATACCAACTATCCCTTACATACACACTAGTTCCATAAGTCTATTATCGATTCAACCTAATTGCTCATTTTCTTATATTAGATTCATAATTATTTCATGGCTTGTAATTACTAGATCATCAGGCGCTCACAACAGGAGGCCACCTTGTGAGCTGCGATCAAATCTAGATTATCCGGTGCGCAACAACAAGAAGCCAACCTGTGGTTTCAGTATAAATAGTATTATCAGGTGCACATGGGGGCGCCGATCTTCCATTTACACGGCTAACAGTAATCAATATCAGGATCCATATAACAATAATAGTATATAACGGTAACGGTAATCAGAGTCAGGATCCATATAACAGTAACAGTCTCACAAACCCATGGTGACCCACTTCATCCCAATTCCACACAAACAAGGCACATCAATTACTCCTTTAAAGTTCTACATGTCGAATTCACCTCAATTAATACTTTTAATATTTTTAGATACAATTTATTCGTTCCTTAACATCTGTTGACGGCGTGTTTTTTATGCCCTGCCTGAGTTCCAATGATCGATACGAGGATGAAGGGTCACTTATCATCTAAAAGCTTTTAAATCCAAGGATTTTTTTTTAAAAATAATTATATATAATATATAATAATATAATATATATATAACTAATTAATAAAAATAATAATAAACCAAATAAATAAAAAAAATAAAATAAAAGGGAATTGCATCATAGTTCATCATGGGCTTTGCAGCTGTGTGATGCAGCTGTGCAGCAAAAAAAAATATATAAAATATATAATAATAATAAATAATAAAAATTAAAAAAAGAAGAAAAGAGGGAAAAAGACGCGTGCTACAAGTAGCACGCTTTTCCCTTACTTTAAATAAAAAGAATATATAAAAAATATAATAAAAATAAAAAAAAGGGGGGAAACGCGTAGCTACAGGTAGCTGTGCTACTGTACACGCGTCCCCAATTGTCTATAACTACGCTCTTCTCAACACTCTCTCTGGGGCCTCCCCCTCGGCCCTCCTCCTCTCTCTCTCTCTCTCAAACATCTACACTATCTAAATAATATTATAATCTAAATTTCTACTACATTTCATAATATCAAATTCTCTCAAGAAAAATTCTATGAATTAATTTTGAGAGAAAATTGCTATTAGATTATTAATTTTAGGTGAAATTGAAATATAAAAAGAGAAGAAATAACAAAAAAAATAAATATAAGAAAACACAATTTAAATACTTGGAAACAAAGCTTTTAGGAGACTGATCCATTCACAACCTCAATCTTGAGTATCAAGGTAATTTTCTTAACATTGTTTTTTTACAATATTTCTTGTATTTTTATTATTTTTATGCTTTTAGTAAATTTATGTTTCTTTATAAATTATAATGTCCTATTTATATTTTGTAATTTTAATTATTTCCTAAGTTATATTTGTATTTCTTTTTACGTCACGTTTATACTATTCATTCATACTGATTAGTATATTTATCCGTACGAATTTTATTATTTTTTGTTGAATGCAAAAATAATAATTAAACCAAAAAAAAATAAAAAATTAAAAATAGTTAAAATATGATGTAAATAATTATGTATGGTTTTATTTTATTAGTTATGAATTTAAATTTTTGATTCAATTTATATATATTTTTTGGATCCGGATTTGTTACCCGCCTTGAACGCCATAAGCAAGAGCGGTATTTTATTATTTGATTATTCTTGGTTTTGTATGCCCCGCCTTTAAATAAGGAAGAAGCGGGTTCATTATTTATTCCAGTTTAATATTGTTTTGATTCGGTTGTCGCCCGCCTTGAAACATAAGGCAAGAGCGGGTCTTTATTATATTGGTTTAATTGCTTGATTTAATTGCTTAATTTGAATAATTGTTATGTGATATTAGATTTTGTTTGGGGACGATTAAAACAATTTTCCAAATAGGAACTCGGTCCGATTTATTTGGGTTGGTTTTAATTAAATAAATATATTTGCTTTTCTAACTAAAAAAATTAGAAATCATAGGTTAATAATAAGAGGCCAGTTTTTTCCGGGCGTCTGCTTCCAACGGGCCGGCGTACCCAATTCCCTTAACCCAAGAATCAACATTTTGTTGCGCCTGACCAGCTTTTAAAAATAATTTGGCCTTAAAATCAAAATTGGGTTTAAAAAGAATGTCATTTTTATAAAAAATGGTCCTCATTGCTAAAACAATGGGTGGCGACTTTAAAAATTGTTTATAAGTGACCGATTTATCGGCATCGCATCCAAATAAAATATTCGATCAAATCAACAAAAAAGATGTTTTCAGGTTCTTCGGGGGATTTTTCGGCGAAAACAGATTGGCGACTGTCAACTGGGGATAGCAACCAGCTAGTCCCCCGATTATTTTTAATTAGATGGTTGTGATTACGAATTAACTCTAAAACCTATTGTTTTCTAAAAAAAAAAAAATAATAAATATATAAAATTTGGTTTAGAAAGCCGTTGGAAAATTATTTAATCGCCGAATATGTTTAATTGCTTCCTTTTCTTTCTAGGATTTTTGCATTCATCGTCATTTCCTTCTCTCACCTCATATACCCATGCTACCTCTTCGGTACTGGTGTTAAGTTGACGGGTGATCTGCCTAAACCATGCGTTAGGTGCATCATCGAGAATTACATTACTACCAACCGAAGCCTAGTACCTTTAAAGGTCGCAAAAAGGAGTTAGGCCCACAAAGCCTGAAATCCTGTTTTCGAACCCAGACTTTGTTAAGCCCAATAAAATGAAGGCCAATGCATATAGTGAAAAACCTTATTACTTCCTCTATAAGGTACACCCATTGCTATCTTCTGTTGTTATGCCGCATTCATTTTCCGAGAGTTTGTATCGTCATTCTCAAACCCCCTTTGGTTGTCCGAGATCTAGACCAATCCCTAGAACAGATGTTGGAATTTTACCAACGGATCCGTGGGTGTGGGAGCAATAAGGTTGAAGGCATGCAGTTTCCCAACTCCCCGTTCCCTTGTTTGTTATAAATTTGGTACACATGTTGTGACTTCATCACCAAAGTAATACTTTTTGTTTTCAGCCATACATTATAAGAGTTGAGTTTCAGTATGGGAATCATTTGACCTTGATTTTTGGAGAACTGGACCTCAAATTCAAATTTTTGAATAATATAATGCATCACTTATAGTGAAATCAATACTGGCCTAAAAAGAAAAGGGATTATAAGGGGTTGCGATTCCCTTTGTATTTGTCACATTTCTCGCATTAATCTGAAAAATAAGTGAGCACGAGATAACAAAACAAAATGATATCTCTGCTTGGGAACCATATGTCCAAGGCAAAAGTAAGATATGATAGAAACAAAAATCCCGCTTGGAAATTCTTTCAATTCCAAGGCAAAAGTTTAGGGACTTGAAAAAAATAGTGACCGTAAAATCCAAAAGGAACGGTTGACGACAAGTAATGCCATAAATGTTTAAATACAAAATAAGTTTAAGTTATCATGTTATTCATGCCCGAATTTTGGGTCCCAGTTGTCGAAATCGAAGATCTTACTTCCAATAAACCGATCATTAGCACATTAGAATTGCATCTCCTCATTCTATATCTTTCTATTTCCCCCCCATGCATACATGCAGAACCTAAAACTTAACTCAGGTATTTTCTCTTATCAGTCCAGAAATTGATCCTTCCCGGGGAAATCACTTCGGGAAGTTTGGGCACCGAGCCCTGGGTCAACGTTTGTTCAGAGTGTCCCCAATCCCCGAGTCCTTGCTCCAACTAGTCCTGTGAATCGTTCAAATTCGCCGGATTTCCGGTTTTTGATTCAGGATTTAGTTGAGATGGGTGTAATATGTGAATGAGTCATGGTTTTCTGCTCCAGCCCAGATAAGACATCACTGAATATAGCTGCCTTCCCTTGCCCAAGATAGGGCCCAGAATCATGCTTCCCGCCCAACTTCAAGTAATAATCCTGAGTGGAGGAAAAGGGAGTCCCGGAACCCCTCGGGTCACCAAGCATCTGCTGTAATGTGCTGCCAGTGGAGAATGATCTAAGTAAGCAATTGCCGAATTAAAGAGATAAGTTCGATGCGAACTAAAAGATAAGTTTGAGAAAAGTCGACTGTTGCAAAAGAGAAGGACCCTGTTACCAATTTCCATTAACGAAATTGTTTCTGAGTCCCATCAAATCTAGCTTCCTTCAAAACTTTTCAAGCATACCTTGTTTGAAGGAGATAATGACCCGAGATCCCACTTATCTGAATTCATCCGGGTCGCTCAATGAAACGTTATAATGAATATGGATGTTTTACGAGCATTCCCACAAACACTACAAATAAGGACACGGAGGTGGTAATGAGTATGGTCTAGATGAGGAAGATTCAGAGAACTGGGTCAAGTTGCAAATCCGCTTTTTCTTAAGCCAACTTCAAGAACTGATGAAAGTGACGATTTTGGTTGGTGAATTTGGAGAGCCTAAGACAGGGGAATAAGAATGAAAGTTTTTTCCGACTATTACAAGGGAGTGGAGGAACCAAGCTGTACAGGGTCCAGACGGAGGCCGAAGGACCAGGAAGTTGATCAGAATATTTTGTAGAGTTCTGTTACCCTTTTTTCAAAAGATAGGAATTTAAGCCCAACCTCTCACCGGATTTTTGCTCTAGTTCAAAGAGCGGTTTGAATATAGTAAGAGCTTGTAAAGGAGGAAAAGAAGAAGAAAGGGTTCGGCAATTATCGAACTTCCTATAGTGACAGAAAATGCTGAAGTAGTGAACCAGAATCAAGTCAAGGGAGAGGTAAACAGTAAGGGGCCAGTTAATGAAAGAGCCAGAAGATGAGTTTCAACTGATTTGGGGACCATTGAGCATATTTGTGTTGAGGTCTGTATTAAGAATGGAGTACTTTCAAAGCTGCCAAGTCGATCCGACTAAGCCCGTGCGTGGGAGTATATGGACCGAAACTGTGATTATGCATCAGTGCAAGGGGCATTCGACGTGACGAATGTTTAAATTGAGGCTACGATATCCAGATTGGATTGACAGCGGGAATTACCAGCCTTCAGAGAAGAACAAGCCCAGCACTTAAGACAATCCTCGCTTGCCCCAATACCAGTATAACTTATCTGTCCCATAAGTCTCAGTCGGGTGGATCAATCAATGCATAGAAGTGGCTTACCGAATGAGTTTTGTGTTAGCTGGAAGCAGAAGGGAAGAGCGGATGTGCTGCCATGGTTGAACAAGGGACGATTGCAGTTAGTGATGAGAAGAAAAGGTGGCCAGTGAAGATGAAATCGAGAAAAGCATTACATGAAAGTGGGTGATGTGCCGGAAGATGAAGGATGGATGCAATCTCCAGCTAGCCATTCAAAAGAGCTTAAAC